>JAQFWZ010000028.1:2277059-2552059 GCA_027789725.1 Dendropsophus ebraccatus
TGACTTCGGGCTCTAACACTTCTAATCAAAGCAATATACATTATTTCATATCTCAGAGAACAACTTATTTACAATATTCAGGCATTATCTTAAATTCAATATTTAAGCCAATTGGCTTTAATGTATTCATGCAAAAAATCCAATGTATTTGTATTTGTTATATTGGTGCCAGCAGATTGCCCCGACCAAGGGCTGATAAATCCAATGCAGAATAGTCTGCAGCACTTCAAATAGTCCGCGGCATGTGAGTATATGGCATGTGAGTATATGGCATGTGAGTATAGCGGGATGTGAGTATAGCGGGATGTGAGTATAGCAGCATGTGAGTATAGCAGTATAGTGGCATGTGAGTATAGCAGTATAGCGGCATGTGAGTATAGCAGTATATGGCATGTGAGTATATGGCATGTGAGTATAGCGGGATGTGAGTATAGCGGGATGTGAGTATAGCGGGATGTGAGTATAGCAGCATGTGAGTATAGCAGTATAGTGGCATGTGAGTATAGCAGTATAGCGGCATGTGAGTATAGCAGTATAGCGGGATGTGAGTATAGCAGTATAGCGGGATGTGAGTATAGCGGCATGTGAGTATAGCGGGATGTGAGTATAGCAGTATAGCGGGATGTGAGTATAGCAGTATAGCGGGATGTGAGTATAGCGGCATGTGAGTATAGCGGCATGTGAGTTTAGCAGTATATGGCATGTAAGTATAGCGGCATGTGAGTTTAGCAGCATGTGAGTATAGCGGCATGTGAGTATAGCAGTATATGGCATATGAGTATAGCGGGATGTGAGTATAGCGGCATGTGAGTATAGCAGTATATGGCATATGAGTATAGCGGGATGTGAGTATAGCGGCATGTGAGTATAGCGGGATGTGAGTATAGCAGTATATGGCATGTGAGTATAGCGGCATGTGAGTATAGCGGTATAGCGGCATGTGAGTATAGCGGCATGTGAGTATAGCAGTATAGCGGCATGTGAGTATAGCAGTATAGCGGGATGTGAGTATAGCAGTATAGCGGCATGTGAGTATAGCAGTATAGCGGCATGTGAGTATAGCAGTATAGCGGGATGTGAGTATAGCGGCATGTGAGTATAGCGGCATGTGAGTATAGCGGCATGTGAGTATATGGCATGTGAGTATATGGCATGTGAGTATAGCGGCATGTGAGTATATGGCATGTGAGTATAGCAGTATAGCGGGATGTGAGTATATGGCATGTGAGTATAGCGGCATGTGAGTATATGGCATGTGAGTATAGCAGTATAGCGGGATGTGAGTATAGCAGTATAGCAGGATGTGAGTATAGCGGGATGTGAGTATAGCGGTATAGTGGCATGTGAGTATAGCGGGATGTGAGTATAGCGGCATGTGAGTATAGCGGGATGTGAGTATAGCAGTATAGCGGCATGTAAGTATAGCGGGATGTGTGTATAGCAGTATATGGCATGTGAGTATAGCGGCATGTGAGTATAGCAGTATATGGCATGTGAGTATAGCGGGATGTGAGTATAGCAGTATATGGCATGTGAGTATAGCGGCATGTGAGTATAGCAGTATATGGCATGTGAGTATAGCAGTATATGGCATGTGAGTATAGCAGCATGTGAGTATAGCAGTACAGCGGGATGTGAGTATAGCGGCATGTGAGTATAGCGGTATAGCGGCATGTGAGTATAGCGGTATAGCGGCATGTGAGTATAGCGGCATGTGAGTATAGCAGTATATGGCATGTGAGTATAGCGGGATGTGAGTATAGCGGGATGTGAGTATAGCGGGATGTGAGTATAGCGGGATGTGAGTATAGCGGGATGTGAGTATAGCAGTATATGGCATGTGAGTATAGCGGGATGTGAGTATAGCGGCATGTGAGTATAGCGGCATGTGAGTATAGCAGTATAGCGGGATGTGAGTATAGCGGCATGTGAGTATAGCAGTATATGGCATATGAGTATAGCGGGATGTGAGTATAGCGGCATGTGAGTATAGCGGGATGTGAGTATAGCAGTATATGGCATGTGAGTATAGCGGCATGTGAGTATAGCAGTATATGGCATGTGAGTATAGCGGGATGTGAGTATAGCAGTATATGGCATGTGAGTATAGCGGGATGTGAGTATAGCAGTATATGGCATGTGAGTATAGCGGCATGTGAGTATAGCAGTATATGGCATGTGAGTATAGCGGGATGTGAGTATAGCGGCATGTGAGTATAGCGGCATGTGAGTATAGCGGCATGTGAGTATAGCAGTATATGGCATGTGAGTATAGCGGGATGTGAGTATAGCGGCATGTGAGTATAGCGGCATGTGAGTATAGCGGCATGTGAGTATAGCGTGACTTTGTGAAACAATTACAACTTTATATAGACGAGTTACAAATTCATACAAAGCATCATTGGTTGTGAGAAAATGATTCAAAGACCAGCAGCTGTGTAGAGACAAGTGCAAACTTAACCCCTTATCACCACATTTGATGGCAATATATGGGAATAATAGTGTCCATAATAGCTTGAGAATTAGGGGAAGCTACATCCCACAAATGATTTCAGAGTCCATTTATAGGTAGATAGAAATACAACATAAATATAGTTGTTCCAAACTTCATTGTGTGGTCCCACGAGCTCACTGCTTCACAAGAGCTAAGACGTTGTTCACATAGCAGAATGTTGTCACTTCTATTGTGCTGAGAATTGGCAGATCAGTGAGGTCCTGGTATCGGTTCCTCTCCGGACTAAGAGCGGCATAAGATGTATGTGCAATCACAATGACGTGCAGCGGCTCAGGGGGGACAGTCACCATCTCACCATATAGGATCATTGTCAGTACTGTGACCAATTCATTACACCTCCGACACACGGCTGGGTACTGGTGTGCGCCATTCCCGGTAACTCCCACCCCTGCCGTTCCCGGTAACTCCCACCCCTGCCGTTCCCGGTAACTCCCACCCCTGCCGTTCCCGGTAACTCCCACCCCTGCCGTTCCCGGTAACTCCCACCCCTGCCGTTCCCGGTAACTCCCACCCCTGCCGTTCCCGGTAACTCCCACCCCTGCCGTTCCCGGTAACTTCCACCCCTGCCGTTCCTGGTAACTCCCACCCCTGCCGTTCCCTGTAACTTCCACCCCTGCCGTTCCCGGTAACTCCCACCCCTGGCGTTCCCGGTAACTTCCACCCCTGCCGTTCCCGTTAACTCCCACCCCTGCCGTTCCCGGTAACTTCCACCCCTGCCGTTCCCGGTAACTTCCACCCCTGCCGTTTCCGGTAACTTCCACCCCTGCCGTTCTTGGTAACTTCCACCCCTGCCGTTCCCGGTAACTCCCACCCCTGCCGTTCTTGGTAACTTCCACCCCTGCCGTTCCCGGTAACTTCCACCCCTGCCGTTCCCGGTAACTTCCACCCCTGCCGTTCCCGGTAACTCCCACCCCTGCCGTTCTTGGTAACTTCCACCCCTGCCGTTCTTGGTAACTCCCACCCCTGCCGTTCCCGGTAACTTCCACCCCTGCCGTTCCTGGTAACTTCCACCCCTGCCGTTCCTGGTAACTTCCACCCCTGCCGTTCCCGGTAACTTCCACCCCTGCCGTTCCCGGTAACTTCCACCCCTTCCACGCCGGATGGTCACTCCAGACCGTATTCTACTGCATTACGGCTTCTATATCCTGCTGTTGTTTCACTCATGTTAGAAGAACATCTCAGTATTTCCTCTTGTTAATAGAATGAGCTCCCGGTCCACCATACTGCAAAAGAGAGAGAAAAACCTAGGTAAGTATCTAATGTTTCACAAAGTAAACACCAGCATAAGTGTGAACATGATCCTAGAGATACCACAGGAAAATCCCCTGTACAAACCCCTGCTGACTTTATAGTCTACATTTAATCCTTTAGGTGTGAATGTTTGTAGCTCATTGTTTGTAGATCCATTGTCACTCTTGTTTTTCTATCTCCCCCATATTTCGGAGGTGCAATCCTGTCTATTATCATGTATTTCAGATCTCTTCCTCCATGACCAGCCTCAAAAAATGCTTGGAGACAGGTAAGTCTAACTTTCCTTTTGGAATGGTGTATGGGTGTATGGGTGCTGCGTGAATCACATGTGGCCTCTCCTACATATACCATCAATGACCCAGTCAGAGTCAGAAGTGAGAAAGTATCTGATTTTGGATGGCTTACTTCTTTCCATATATCTACAATTAACGCTTCTGCAGCAAGGATAAAGTCCTAGAGGGCGGAGGGACCAATCTAAAAACTGTGATAGCCCCTCTGTCACCGAGACAGCGATTTATGAATTTTGGGGAGCAAGTACCATTTGGGCTTGTGGGGATCATTGGGAGACAATTTGTCAGCGAGCTGGGCATCAATGGCTCCTGCGGCAATATGCGCAGAGATTCACTAATTCTGCCTATTGGATCCTTCTTGAGCTTGGCGTATACGGCCGTATTGCTCAGCTGTTTCTCCGCTTCTTCATTATACTGTGTGGTTGATAATACCACTGTCACTCCACCTTATCCGCCCAATCTGGGCGATTATCGTCAAATCTGGGCGATTTTTTCTTCCTTCTCTTCAGGTGAGATTAGGTACGATTTTGGGATAAATTACAGCCTTCACCTCTGCCGATACTGCTTTCTGAAATTGGTCTATGGCCCCACCTGGGGTGACCTGTGGAGAAAAAGAAGATTATTTGCCTATTTTTGGCTGAAGTGGAGAATAGAGTTATATTTTCTGTACGTAACCCTTTCATTACTGCTTCTCAGGTACATTGACGACCTCTTCATAATATGGGAGGGCGCAGAGACACAATTCCATGACTTTGTCAACTATCTTAATGAGGTTAACGGTGCTAACAAGCAGTTCACCTATAAATACAGGGGACAATGTATTGAATCATGGATGTGTGGGTGTAGGCGAAGGAGGGGCTCCTACATACATTGCTATCCCGTAAGCCCACTGTCAGGAATGTGACTTTGCGCTCCTCGATCCGTGCTGGGCGACCAAGGAAGCGCTGAGCCTCTGGTTCTTGTTTGTTTGCAGTTCTGTCTGAATGCTGTCTTAGGGTCCTATTCCACGGGCCGAGCAGGGCCTGATCAACAATGTAAACGAGCGGCGATCTGCTAGATCACCGCTAGTTTACTGGGCCTATTCCACGGCACGATGATCGTTGAGCCAGGGCTGCAGGGACATCGTTACTGATGGTAAAGGTCCGATCAGGTGCCACACCTGACCGAGCACATCCGTACTGTCCATAAGGGGGACACCATATGGGGTTAGAAAGAGTTAAAACCCCGGCAGAAGGTAGTGACTGGCATAGACGTCTCTTGGTCAGAGAAGTGCTCTGGATCTCTAATCTAAATGCAGTGGGACTCAACGAGCGCAATGACTATAACAACTGCCTATGAATTATGTGTGTTATATATATTTTTTCACTGTTTTTTTTGGTGATGGTATTTAAACACACCCCTTCCCAAGTTCGGGCGACTTTCCCAGCAGGAAGAAGTGCCATAAGGGTGTGAAACGTCGCTCCGAGGGTGTACGCGCCCGCCTAGTCCATCTGTCCTGCCTTCCCTAGGACCTTAGCCACATGCAATAAAGGACTATCAAGCTTGAAGTTATCAGTGAGTGCCCTGCGCTTTACTCTCTTTTTGTCTTGTTTGCACTCAGCATTTCCCGGGAGCACCCCGAGTACGAGCTATCTGTGTCTTGGTCGCTACCTGACATCCGTTGGTTTGCGGTATCGACAGGGCCGACTGAACTCTACTGACCTGCATAACTACTATAATACTGCTCCTATATAACGGGATATAACTACTATAATACCGCTCCTATATACAGGGATATAACTACTATAATACCGCTCCTATAAACAGGAATATAACTACTATAATACTGCTCCTATATACAGGGATATAACTACTATAATACTGCTCCTATATACAGGAATATAACTACTATAATACTGCTCCTATATAACGGGATATAACTACTATAATACTGCCCCTATATACAGGAATATAACTACTATAATACTGCCTCCTATATACAGGAATATAACTACTATAATACTGCTCCTATATACAGGAATATAACTACTATAATACTGCTCCTATATAACGGGATATAACTACTATAATACTGCTCATATATACAGGAATATAACTACTATAATACTGCTCCTATATACAGGAATATAACTACTATAATACTGCTCCCTATATACAGGAATATAACTACTATAATACTGCTCCTATATACAGGAATATAACTACTATAATACTGCTCCTATATACAGGAATATAACTACTATAATACTGCTCCCTATATACAGGAATATAACTACTATAATACTGCTCCTATATACAGGAATATAACTACTATAATACTGCTCCTATATACAGGAATATACTACTATAATACTTCCCCTATATACAGGAATATAACTACTATAATACTGCCTCCTATATACAGGGATATAACTACTATAATACTGCTCCTATATACAGGGATATACTACTATAATGCGGTTCAGGGAAGAAACAGAGTGCTGCACCTCACACCTATGGCTGATACTAGTGCCGCTTGGCTAAATAAAAAACACATCAGAATTTTGTGTATGAATTGATCAAGCCATACTGCCCCATGTACCTCGTGCCGGTATCTGATACACATGGGTCCCTACACTAAGTCCACACCGTGCCAGTCAGTGGCCACCACCCCCGCAGGCGTGCACAGTCAGGGAACGGGGGCCATGGGACGGCCCTGCGACCCCCATGCCACAGGACCAGACCCAAAAACACCACACCAGAACCCGGCCAGCACCGCCGGCGGAGAAGGTCGCCCCCAAGCAGCACAAGCCTGGATAAGGTATTGCACTCACCATAGCTGCTGCAAACAGAATGGGAAAAAACAGGTGTGGTGTTTTTGGGTCTGGTCCTGTGGCATGGGGGTCGCAGGGCCGTCCCATGGCCCCCGTTCCCTGTCTGTGCCCGCCTGCGGGGTTGGTGGCCACTGACTGGCACGGTGTGGACTTAGTGTAGGGACCCATGTGTATCAGATACCGGCACGAGGTACATGGGGCAGTATGGCTTAATCAATTCATACACAAAATTCTGATGTGTTTTTTATTTAGCCAAGCGGCACTAGTATCAGCCATAGGTGTGAGGTGCAGCACTCTGTTTCTTCCCTGAGCCATAACTACTATAATACTGCTCCTATATACAGCGATATAACTACTATAATACTGCGCCTAAATACAAGAATATAACTACTATAATACTGCTCCCTATATACAGGAATATAACTACTATAATACTGCTCCTGTATACAGGAATATAACTACTATAATACTGCCTCCTATATACAGGAATATAACTACTATAATACTGCTCCTATATACAAGAATATAACTACTATAATACTGCTCCTATATACAGGAATATACTACTATAATACTGCCTCCAATATACAGGAATATACTACTATAATACTGCTCCTATATACAGGAATATAACTACTATAATACTGCTCCTATATACAGGAATATAACTACTATAATACTGCTCCTATATACAGGAATATAACTACTATAATACTGTTCCTATATATACAGGAATATAACTACTATAATACTGCTCCTATATACAGGAATGTAACTACTATAATACTGCCCCCTATATACAGGGATATAACTACTATAATTGCACAGTGAAAGATACAGTAGCCGGCACTGCTTTCTTGCCAACAAAAATGAACGAGGTCAGCGGAGTCCCAGGAGTGAGTCTAAATAACCACACGGATCCGTACGAGGGGTGCTCGGACGGAGCAGAGACAGTGCAATATGTACAAAAGGAGAGAATAAATCCAAGCACTCACCCCAATGGTGGATATTCGGTGGGTTTATTAACACATACTCCCGCACCGCTACTACCTCCCTCCCTGGTATGTGTTAATAAACCCACCGAATATCCACCATTGGGGTGAGTGCTTGGATTTATTCTCTCCTTTTGTACATAACTACTATAATACTGTTCCTATATACAGGAATGTAACTACTATAATACTGCCCCCTATATGGTGGGGCAGTCATGTTGCGGGGTCACATGGTGTAGGGGCAAATTATAAATTGGCCAATTACATTACAACATGGCATCCACAGCAAGTGAAAAACGTCAGTAATAACTTTATTGATAATGGACAATGTACAGTGGGGGTCTCCAGGGGGCGCTAAGTTACGACTCTTCCATCTTGTTTCTCAGTCCGTATAGAACCTCCATCTGCTTTCTCTTGGCTTTGGCGCGGGTGATGGTCATCTTGAAGAGTTGTGCGTACAGCTCCATGGCGGCGGGGGTGTCATCGTTCCCGGGTACGGGGTAGCTGATCAGGCTCGGGTTGCAGTTGGTGTCCACTATCCCCACGGTCGGGATGTTCATCTTGGCGGCGTCCCGGATGGCGACGTGCTGCTCAAACACGGTATTGAGAGTCCCCAGGAAGACGATGAGGTCCGGAAGGCGGACGTTGCGGCCATATTGGATGTTGGCGTTGGTCAGCAGACCACCCCTCCAGAACCGCGTGTGAGCGTACTCCCCGCACTCCTGTGCCAGAGTCTCCACCATGTGCACAAACTGACGATGGCGGGTGACTAAGAGGATGATCCCACTGCGGTAGGCCACGTGGGCCGTGAAGTTTAGCGCCAGTTGCAGGTGCTCCAGGGTCTGGTTCAGATCAATGATATCCTGATCCAAGCGACAGCCGAAGATGTACGGCTCCATCAGCCTGCCGCAACGGGGAGAAGAGCAAGAGTTAGAAGAGGAGGAGGCTACACCCCGCCCCCATCAAAGAACACCCCGCCTCCAGCAGCCTGCCGCAACGTGGGGGGAGGAACAAGAGTGAGAAGAAGAGGAGAATACACCCCACCCCCATCAGCCTGCCACAACAAGGAGAAGAGCAAGAGTTAGAAGAGGAGGAGGCTACACCCCGCCCCCATCAAAGAACACCCCGCCTCCAGCAGCCTGCCGCAATGTGGGGGGGAGGAGCAAGAGTGAGAAGAAGAGGAGAATACACCTAATCCCCATCCCAGAACACCACGCCACCATCAGCCTGCTGCAACGAGGAGAAGAGCAAAAGTGAGAAGAGGAGGAGACTACACCCCGTCCCCATCCCAGAACACCTCGCCCCCATCAAAGAACACCCCGCCTCCAGCAGCCTGCCACAACGGGCAGAAGAGCAAGAGTGAGAAGAGGAGGAGACTACACCCCAACCCCACCCCCATCAGCAGCCTGCCGCAACGTGGGGGGAGGAGCAAGAGTGAGAAGAGGAGGAGACTAGATTTGTGGTGATGGACCCAGGTCCACAAGGAGGCCCGACAAATCGTTTTTTACAACAAGGGGTTGGTCCCCCAAAAATGCCCTTATTTCCGAGTGGGTTAAAATTTTACTTTTAATATATTACATAAAAAAATCACCCAAAAACAGTAACAAAAAGTGAATTTAAAAACCAGGTGTCATCTGTGACTATTAGGCGGCACTATCAGTGGTCTATTATTAGCTGAGAAGTGATCGGCCTTACCTGTCAGTAGTCGTGTCCACACATTTGGGATACAATCAAATCAATTTCGTACAGAATGAGGATAAAGACACCTCAGTATTTGTACAGATGGCTGCCAGGTAGGTACGGCGCAGGAGAGGGGAGACTAGATACAGGCTGCACAACTAGCCGGCCTGCTATACGCTTCACTACATCCCGCTGCAACTCCTATACCCCAGGTGGCAATGGATACACTTCTCACTGCTGATTGGTGCATGCCGCTTACAAAGATGGTCCCAGCTGTTACAATGATCCTAACATATTCCTCACACAATGTAAAAGGGGAGGGGTTAATCAGCCCTTTTATACTAGTCCAGGAACCCATCCGACCACATGATTGGTTGTGCCCAGAGGGGGGACTGATGTATTGTGGACGATCACTATTGGTGCATATCCCGGGTAGGTTAATTGTGTCTGACAGGCGAATCCGCCCACAACCTGGGGGGGGGGGGGTCATTCCAGAGTAGCGCATGTCCGAGAACTTCCTTTCATCTTCTCTACTTGTCTCTCTTTGCACAATGTCTTTGGTGTTAGTCTGGAAATCAGCACGGTGCGCAGGTGTTATAACTTAGTCTTTTCCTGTTCTTTCCCATCTATTGCGCAGGTGTTATAACTTAGTCTTTTGCTGCTCTTTCCCAACTGTTGCGCAGGTGTTATAACTTAGACTTCAAAAGGTAAGAAAACGTTTTTTTCTAGCAGGATTTGAGTCCAGATGTGTCTTCCGGGGAGCTTTAGCCTCTACCGAATATGCTATTTGCATCATTAACCTATCTAGGAGGAGGGGGAGAATAATTCAGATCTACTTCGATAATGTCTTGGCTTATTTCATAAATAGAGAAGTTATACGAGAAGGAGGAAGAAAAACCTTATATGTTATAATCTCTTCTTCCCTACCAGCTGTTGTTACCTGTTCTTTAATTTCATCTTTTCTATTCTATTATCTTATGATTGTAATTCCCTTTGCTGACACTATTCTTTGAGGAGCCATAAGGTCTCTATGACTTTTAGCTGCCAGCCAGAAGTCCCACCCTACGCAGATGATTACAACCAACTAAAGTCACTTCCAAAATGTTTATTTAGGGTGTAGATAACTTCCCATTCTTGTCTCTATAGAAGCGGGGTATAGGTGAACCCTTCATTCAAGCCGGAGGGTGAAAGCGTCTTAAGTCGGAAAATCCACTTTGCCTCAGCCTGAAGAAGTTTCCAGTCCAGACTGCCTTCCTTGGGCCCAATTTAATTTTGGACACCCCAGAACTTCAGTACCCTGGGATCTCCCCATGTTCCGAATTAACATGGCGGGCCACGCTGCTTTCTGTTTTCTTTCTTATATCACTCATATGTTTACAAATCCGATGTTTACAGGGTTGTGGAGTCTTGACAACGTAAAGTCGCCGGCAGGAACACTGGACTACATACCCGATGCCAGAGGTGAGGCAATTTATGAACTCCCGAATTTCATACTGTTTGTTATCGATGGGATTGAGGAAAGATTTTGTTTTGTGAATATATAGGATCCACATGAGAACGACCCGACAGGTTTCGGCAGGAACCACACCCCCTCTTCATTGCCTTCTTTAATTTCATTAGAAAAATGTCAATGTACCAGCCAATCCTTTACATTTTTTCCGCGACAATATGTAATACTGGATTTAGTTATTATATCTTAGGTCCGGATCTACCATGGGGGTAGGCCAGTATTTTTCTAAAATCTGTCGGATCTTCCAGTGGAATACGTCATAGGTGCAATGCACCGAATTGTATTTTTATTTTGTTTTTTATCCGAGTTTGTATTGTTGATCAGAACCTTTGTATCACTGTTTTTTCCAGGAAGTAGGCTGTGTGTAAGATTCTTTTTGGGTATCCCCTTTGTATGAACCTTACATAGAGAACCTGACACTCTTTTTCAAATGTACGCTCGTCAGAGCAATTTCTTTGAGCTCTGATATCTTGGGCTACGGGAATACCTCTTTTTAGGGGGGTCTGGTGATGACCGGTCCACATAAAAACTGTGTCTGTCTTCTTTCTATAAATTTTCGTGGATAACGTCCCATCATGTGTTAACGTCCCGTCATGTGAGATCTTAAGGTCCAAGAATGTGGTTTGGTGGTCATGAATGTCACTGGTAAAGACTGATCTGATTGTCATTTGTAGCTGTAACAAATTTGTGAAAGAGGCCGGAATCTCCGTCCCTGATGATGAGGACATCATCGATGTACCGGCCCCAAAATAAAATGTGCTGTGTAAAAGAGTGGAGGGAGTCTGAAAAAACTGTTGGACTCCCACCACCCCAAAGAAGGTTTGCATATGTTGGGGCACATGTAGTCCCCATTGCCGTTCCCGTTGTCCCTCCGGTTTGAATGAAGGGTTCCCCTATACCCCGCTTCTATAGAGACAAGAATGGGAAGTTATCTACACCCTAAATAAACATTTTGGAAGTGACTTTAGTTGGTTGTAATCATCTGCGTAGGGTGGGACTTCTGGCTGGCAGCTAAAAGTCATAGAGACCTTATGGCTCCTCAAAGAATAGTGTCAGCAAAGGGAATTACAATCATAAGATAATAGAATAGAAAAGATGAAATTAAAGAACAGGTAACAACAGCTGGTAGGGAAGAAGAGATTATAACATATAAGGTTTTTCTTCCTCCTTCTCGTATAACTTCTCTATTTATGAAATAAGCCAAGACATTATCGAAGTAGATCTGAATTATTCTCCCCCTCCTCCTAGATAGGTTAATGATGCAAATAGCATATTCGGTAGAGGCTAAAGCTCCCCGGAAGACACATCTGGACTCAAATGCTGTTAGAAAAAAACATTTTCTTACCTTTTGGAGTCAAAGTTCAAACACCTGCGCAATAGATGGGAAAGAACAGAAAAAGACTAAGTTATAACACCTGCGCAATAGATGGGAAAGAACAGGAAAAGACTAAGTTATAACACCTGCGCAATAGATGGGAAAGAACAGGAAAAGACTAAGTTATAACACCTGCGCAATAGATCAGAAAGAACAGAAAAAGACTAAGTTATAACACCTGCGCAATAGATGGGAAAGAACAGCAAAAGACTAAGTTATAACACCTGCGCAATAGATGGGAAAGAACAGGAAAAGACTAAGTTATAACACCTGCGCAATAGATGGGAAAGATCAGAAGAAGACTAAGTTATAACACCTGCGCAATAGATCGGAAAAAACAGAAAAATACTAAGTTATAACACCTGCGCAATAGATGGGAAAGAACAGGAAAAGACTAAGTTATAACACCTGCGCAATAGATGGGAAAGAACAGGAAAAGACTAAGTTATAACACCTGCGCAATAGATCAGAAAGAACAGAAAAAGACTAAGTTATAACACCTGCGCAATAGATGGGAAAGAACAGCAAAAGACTAAGTTATAACACCTGCGCAATAGATGGGAAAGAACAGGAAAAGACTAAGTTATAACACCTGCGCAATAGATGGGAAAGAACAGGAAAAGACTAAGTTATAACACCTGCGCAATAGATGGGAAAGAACAGGAAAAGACTAAGTTATAACACCTGCGCAATAGATGGGAAAGAACAGGAAAAGACTAAGTTATAACACCTGCGCAATAGATCTGGAAGAACAGGAAAAGACTAAGTTATAACACCTGCGCACCGTGCTGATTTCCAGACTAACACCAAAGACATTGCGCAAAGAGAGACAAGTAGAGAAGATGAATGGAAGTTCTCGGACATGTGCTACTCTAGAATGACCCCCCCCCCCCCAGGTTGTGGACGGATTCGCCTGTCAGACACAATTAACCTACCCGGGATATGCACCAATAGTGATCGTCCACAATACATCAGTCCCCCCTCTGGGCACAACCAATCATGTGGTCGGATGGGTTCCTGTGGTCGGATGGGTTCCTGGACTAGTATAAAAGGGCCGATTAACCCCTCCCCTTTTACATTGTGTGAGGAATATGTTAGGATCATTGTAACAGCTGGGACCATCTTTGTAAGCGGCATGCACCAATCAGCAGTGAGAAGTGTATCCATTGCCACCTGGGGTATAGGAGTTGCAGCGGGATGTAGTGGAGCGTATAGCAGGCCGGCTAGTTGTGCAGCCTGTATCTAGTCTCCCCTCTCCTGCGCCGTACCTACCTGGCAGCCATCTGTACAAATACTGAGGTGTCTTTATCCTCATTCTGTACGAAATTGATTTGATTGTATCCCAAATGTGTGGACACGACTACTGACAGGTAAGGCCGATCACTTCTCAGCTAATAATAGACCACTGATAGTGCCGCCTAATAGTCACAGATGACACCTGGTTCACTTTTTGTTACTTATTAAAAGTTAAATTTTAACCCACTCGAAAATAAGGGCATTTTTGGGGGACCAACCCCTTGTTGTAAAAAAAGAGGAGGAGACTACACCCCGCCCCCATCCCAGAACACCCCACCCCCAGCAGCCTGCTGCAATGGGGAGAAGAGCCACAGTGAGAAGAGGAGGAGACTACACCCAGTACACCCCCCCAGCACACTACACCCCCCCAGTACAGTACACCCCCCAGCACAGTACACCCAGTACACCCCTCCAGCACAGTACACCCACCCCAGCACACTACACCCCCCCAGTACAGTACACCCTCACCCCCTCCAGCACAGTACACCCCCCCCAGCACACTACACCCCCCCAGTACACTACACCCACCCCAGCACAGTACACCCTCACCCCCTCCAGCACAGTACACCCCCACCCCCTCCAGCACAGTACACCCTCACCCCCCCCAGCACACTACACCCTCACTCCCCAGCACACTACACCCCCCCAAGCACAGTACCCCCCCCCCCCCCCAAGCACAGTACACCCCCCCCCAGGCCCCACGGTAATAACTGGAGGAGACAGCCCCGCCTCAAAACACCCGCCCCCCCCCCCCCCCCCCCGGATGGATCTCTGGTGGCAGTCAGTGTTGCTCTGCAGCCCTTCATTACCCGTAACCCCTCCCCCTGTAGGCCATCAGTGGTATTACAGCTCATCTACAGTACCAGGCCCGGCTTGTGGGCAGGGGTGGCGCTGGATGTATCACCTGTGGCGGCATCCCTTTTTGTGTCCCAGGTGAACACGGGCGTCATACAACGTCCGCACCGACAGCAGCTCCTTCACATTGAAGAAATCCGGATGTTTCAGCGGCTCCGAGATCAGCCAATCCTTGAAGTCTGCAAGAGGACCAAAGGGTTAATGGCCAGTCATCATAACAACAGTCCAGAAGGGGTTTTGTGGGGGTCACTGACCTGTCACGCTGGTCTCTGGGGTCTCCGCTGAGGGGGCCGGGGCGCTGCCTGCACCAATAGAGGAGAAGAACCGCGACGGAGCAGGGAAAACGGGAGCACCGAACCTGCGGAGAGCTGGAACACAGACACAGGGGGTAAGGGGGACCCCGAAATCCAGTACCCCCAACCTGAGAATCAAGAGGGACCACGCAGTAAAAAACCCATTATACAGAGCGCAGGGACCCCCCCCCCCAATTATACAGAGAGCAGGGACCTCCCCCCCAATTATACAGAGAGCAGGGACCCCCCCATTATACAGAGAGCAGGGACCCCTCCCCCCATTATACAGAGAGCAGGGACCCCCCCTCCCCCCATTATACAGAGAGCAGGGACCCCCCCCAATTATACAGAGAGCAGGGACCTCCCCCCAATTATACAGAGAGCAGGGACCCCCTCCCCAGTACACACCGTGCGGTACCGTCACCCCGGGGGCCACACTCACCAGTCCCGAGGAGCCCGGCCAGTACGGGGGAGGCCATGCTGCCGGGAAGGTCACACCGTGCGTCACTTCCTCCCTCTGCGCCTTCTCTCTCAGTGACCGCAGCGACATCTGGTGGATGAGAGGAGCGCTGCATGCTGGGAGGGATGAGAGCCTGCTGCTCAGATACACGGCGGTACACCCCAGCATGTATCACCAACCTGGAGGGCGGCTCATGGTCAGACAGCCTGCAAATCAGTCTGCAGCAGAACTACAACTCCCAGCATGCCCCAAACCTGTGCAGGACTACAACTCCCAGCATGCCCTCCAACCTGTGCAGAACTACAACTCCCAGCATGCCCTCCAACCTCTGCAGGACTACAACTCCCAGCATGACCCAAACCTGTGCAGGACTACAACTCCCAGCATGCCCCAAACCTGTGCAGGACTACAACTCCCAGCATGCCCCAAACCTGTGCAGGACTACAACTCCCAGCATGCCCCAAACCTGTGCAGGACTACAACTCCCAGCATGCCCCCCAACCTCTGCAGGACTACAACTCCCAGCATGACCCAAACCTGTGCAGGGCTACAACTCCCAGCATGCCCTAAACCTCTGCAGGACTACAACTCCCAGCATGCCCCAAAACCTGTGCAGGACTACAACTCCCAGCATGCCCTCCAACCTGTGCAGAACTACAACTCCCAGCATGCCCTCCAACCTGTGCAGAACTACAACTCCCAGCATGCCCTCCAACCTGTGCAGAACTACAACTCCCAGCATGCCCCAAACCTGTGCAGGACTACAACTCCCAGCATGCCCCAAACCTGTGCAGGACTACAACTCCCAGCATGCCCCAAACCTGTGCAGGACTACAACTCCCAGCATGCCCCCCAACCTCTGCAGGACTACAACTCCCAGCATGACCCAAACCTGTGCAGGGCTACAACTCCCAGCATGCCCTAAACCTCTGCAGGACTACAACTCCCAGCATGCCCCAAAACCTGTGCAGGACTACAACTCCCAGCATGCCCTCCAACCTCTGCAGAACTACAACTCCCAGCATGCCCTCCAACCTGTGCAGAACTACAACTCCCAGCATGCCCTCCAACCTGTGCAGGGCTACAACTCCCAGCATGACCCAAACCTGTGCAGGACTACAACTCCCAGCATGCCCTCCAACCTGTGCAGGACTACAACTCCCAGCATGCCCTCCAACCTGTGCAGGACTACAACTCCCAGCATGCCCTCCAACCTGTGCAGGACTACAACTCCCAGCATGCCTTCCAACCTGTATAGGACTACAACTCCCAGCATGCCCTCCAACCTGTGCAGGACTACAACTCCCAGCATTCACTCCAACCTGTGCAGGACTACAACTCCCAGCATGCCCTCCAACCTGTATAGGACTACAACTCCCAGCATGCCTCCAACCTCTGCAGAACTACAACTCCCAGCATGCCCTCCAACCTGTGCAGGACTACAACTCCCAGCATGCCCCGCAGCATCTACATCAGTAAACCTGTGACCCCTCCAGCTGTGCAGAATGAATGAGCTGAAAAGCCTCTATACTGGGATGGGGGACCTGAGACCCTCTATACTGGGGATGGGGGGACCTGAGACCCTCTATACCGGGGATGGGGGACCTGAGACCCTCTATACCGGGGATGGGGGACCTGAGACCCTCTATACTGGGGATGGGGGACCTGAGACCCTCTATACTGGGGATGGGGGACCTGAGACCCTCTATACTGGGGATGGGTGGACCTGAGACCCTCTATACTGGGGATGGGGGGACCTGAGACCCTCTATACTGGGGATGGGGGACCTGAGACCCTCTATACCGGGGATGGGGGACCTGAGACCCTCTATACTGGGATGGGGGACCTGAGACCCTCTATACCGGGGATGGGGGGACCTGAGACCCTCTATACTGGGGATGGGGGGACCTGAGACCCTCTATACTGGGGATGGGGGACCTGAGACCCTCTATACTGGGGATGGGGGACCTGAGACCCTCTATACTGGGGATGGGGGGACCTGAGACCCTTTATACTGGGGATGGGGGGACCTGAGACCCTCTATACCGGGGATGGGGGGACCTGAGACCCTCTATACCGGGGATGGGGGACCTGAGACCCTCTATACCGGGGATGGGGGACCTGAGACCCTCTATACTGGGGATGGGGGACCTGAGACCCTCTATACTGGGGATGGGGGACCTGAGACTCTCTATACCGGGGATGGGGGACCTGAGACGCTCTATACCGGGGATGGGGGGGACCTGAGACCCTCTATACTGGGGATGGGGGACCTGAGACCCTCTATACCGGGGATGGGGGACCTGAGACCCTCTATACTGGGGATGGGGGACCTGAGACCCTCTATACCGGGGATGGGGGACCTGAGACCCTCTATACAGGGGATGGGGGACCTGAGACCCTCTATACCGGGGATGGGGGACCTGAGACCCTCTATACCGGGATGGGGGACCTGAGACCCTCTATACCGGGGATGGGGGACCTGAGACCCTCTATACCGGGGATGGGGGACCTGAGACCCTCTATACCGGGATGGGGGACCTGAGACCCTCTATACCGGGGATGGGGGACCTGAGACCCTCTATACCGGGGATGGGGGGGACCTGAGACCCTCTATACCGGGGATGGGGGACCTGCCGCCCTTCAGCTGTTCCCACAGTTTGTCTCTGGATATCCGGGCATGATGGGAATTGTAGTTGTGCAGCAGCCGGAGGGCGGCAGGTGACACCTGTGCTCTATGTCACCAGGAGTCATGTGACTCTGCCCCTCACACTGGCCACACCCCCTGCTCTGTGACTGGAAGTTGATACTTTGTTGCTTCCTGCTGGTTTCTTAGCAACAGTCTCCAGGAGACTCCATATAAACCTGAGGAGGCGGCCGCAGTGGTGGACGCCATGACTGACAGCACAGGACCCCAGGGGCCCCCCCAGACCTGTGACTACTACCGGGTGCAGCCAGACCTCCCTGCCAGGTTCAACCAGCCGGAGACGTGGCGAGGAGGATACAGGTAACGCCGGCTCGTAGGCCTCATGTCGGCCGCCCAGGCAGCTATGGGGGGCATATTGAGCTGCAGAGGATTGTGGGAGAGCTGGGGGAGGGGGCACTTACTTATTAGCTGGGCTGTAATATATACTGTATACTATATCATCCTCAGGTCAAAGCCGGGAAATCCGCTGTACAGGACGACGAACCAGACGTACGGGAGCAAAGCACCGACCGTCCACGAGATGCCGGTGAGTGCGGACCCCCCAGTATACAGGGGTGGGCTACTGTCACCCTGATATAGTGATACTACAACTCCCAGCATGCCCTGTCACCCCCCCACCCTGAGGCTCCAGCTATAGTGATACTACAACTCCCAGCATGCCCTGTCACCCGCCCCACCCTGAGGCTCCAGATATAGTGATACTACAACTCCCAGCATGCCCTGTCCCCCCTGAGGCTTTAGCTATAGTGATACTACAACTCCCAGCATGCCCTGTCACCCCCCCACCCTGAGGCTCCAGCTGTAGTGCTACTACAACTCCCAGCATGCCCTGTCACCCCCCCCCCCCCACCCTGAGGCTCCAGCTATAGTGAGACTACAACTCCCAGCATGCCCTGTCACCCCCCCCACCCTGAGGCTCCAGATATAGTGATACTACAACTCCCAGCAGGCCCTGTCCCCCCTGAGGCTTTAGCTATAGTGATACTACAACTCCCAGCATGCCCTGTCACCCCCCCCACCCTGAGGCTCCAGCTATAGTGAGACTACAACTCCCAGCATGCCCTGTCACCCCCCCCACCCTGAGGCTCCAGATATAGTGATACTACAACTCCCAGCATGCCCTGTCCCCCCTGAGGCTTTAGCTATAGTGATACTACAACTCCCAGCATGCCCTGTCCACCCTGAGGCTCCAGCTATAGTGATACTACAACTCCCAGCATGCCCTGTCACCCCCCCCCACCCTGAGGCTCCAGCTATAGTGCTACTACAACTCCCAGCATGCCCTGTCACCCCCCCCCACCCTGAGGCTCCAGCTATAGTGATACTACAACTCCCAGCATGCCCTGTCACCCCCCCCTGAGGCTCCAGCTATAGTGATACTACAACTCCCAGCATGCCCTGTCACCCCCCCACCCTGAGGCTCCAGCTATAGTGATACTACAACTCCCAGCATGCCCTGTCACCCCCCACCCCCACCCTGAGGCTCCAGCTATAGTGATACTACAACTCCCAGCATGCCCTGTCACCCCCCACCCCCACCCTGAGGCTCCAGCTATAGTGATACTACAACTCCCAGCATGCCCTGTCCCCCCTGAGGCTTTAGCTGTAGTGATACTACAACTCCCAGCATGCCCTAGCAGACCCTATACACATTAGTGCAGTGTTCCCCACCCTGGGGCTCCAGCTGTAGCAAAACTGAGGACTGACTCATCATGTCCTCACTGCTGGTATGTTAGGAGTTGTAGTATCACTATAGCTGGAGCCTCAGGGTGGGGGGGGGGGGGCGGGGTGACAGGGCATGCTGGGAGTTGTAGTCTCACTATAGCTGGAGCCTCAGGGTGGGGGGGGGGGTGACAGGGCATGCTGGGAGTTGTAGTCTCACTATAGCTAAAGCCTCAGGGGGGACAGGGCATGCTGGGAGTTGTAGTATCACTATAGCTGGAGCCTCAGGGGGGGGGGGGTGACAGGGCATGCTGGGAGTTGTAGTCTCACTATAGCTGGAGCCTCAGGGTGGGGGGGGGTGACAGGGCATGCTGGGAGTTGTAGTATCACTATAGCTGGAGCCTCAGGGTGGGGGGGGGGGGGGTGACAGGGCATGCTGGGAGTTGTAGTATCACTATAGCTGGAGCCTCAGGGTGGGGGGGGGTGACAGGGCATGCTGGGAGTTGTAGTATCACTATAGCTGGAGCCTCAGGGTGGGGGGGGGGGTGACAGGGCATGCTGGGAGTTGTAGTATCACTATAGCTGGAGCCTCAGGGGGGGGGTGACAGGGCATGCTGGGAGTTGTAGTATCACTATAGCTGGAGCCTCAGAGGGAGGGGTGGCAGGGCATGCTGGGAGTTGTAGTATCACTATAGCTGGAGCCTCAGGGTGGGGGCGGTGCTGTAATGTGTACAGGGGTCTGCTAGGGCATGCTGGGAGTTGTAGTCTCAGGGTGGGGCCGGTGCTGTACAGGTTTGGACGCTTTGCGGCTACACCCTCGGCTCTGCTACATCTGACCCCGCTCCCCGTCACTACGTTTCTCTTCTCAGACCACATTTAATGGGGTAACAGACAAGTTTTCTGAAGCCGCAATCAAGTGCGGAATGTACCGGAACAACGGACTGAACACGCACATAGAGAAGAGCTTTGTGACCGGCCCGGACAACCTCATCACCGCCCACGACCACCTCAACTTCCACCGCAGCTACAACATGAGGGGCCCCTCCAACAGCGAGTGAGGACCCCCAATAAAGACTGGACTACTACTCCCAGCAGGTCTCCTCCCACTGGACAACTACTCCCAGCATGTCTCCTCCCACTGGACAACTACTCCCAGCATGTCTCCTCCCACTGGACAACTACTCCCAGCATGTCGCCTCCCACTGGACAACTACTCCCAGCATGTCGCCTCCCACTGGACAACTACTCCCAGCATGTCGCCTCCCACTGGACAACTACTCCCAGCATGTCGCCTCCCACTGGACAACTACTCCCAGCATGTCGCCTCCCACTGGACAACTACTCCCAGCATGCAGTCTGGAGACTTCCCTCTTATTAAGATGTAAAAGTAAATAAAAAGTAACAGGAAGATGATGATTGTGTATACGCTGGAGATGATGATTGTGTATACGCTGGAGATGATGATTGTGTATACGCTGGAGATGATGATTGTGTATACGCTGGAGATGGTGATTGTGTATACGCTGGAGATGATGATTGTGTATACGCTGGAGATGGTGATTGTGTATACGCTGGAGATGGTGATGGTGTATACGCTGGAGATGATTGTGTATACGCTGGAGATGATGATTGTGTATATGATGGATATGATGATTGTGTAAACGCTGGATAGGATTGTGTACACGCTGGAGATGATTGTGTATACAATGGAGAAGATGATTGTGTATATGATGGATATGATGATTGTGTATACAATGGATATGATGATTGAGGGTACAAACACACACACTGTATACGTAGCGTATTTACTGCTGCAATACGCAGCAAATACGCAACAAAAACGCAGCAGATTGGATCTAAACAACTGAACACAGCATCAAATCTGCTGCAGATCTGCTGCGTATTTGCTGCGTATACGGTGTGTGTGTTTGTACCCTAAGTCTATATGATGACTGTGTATACAATGGATAAAATGATTGTGTATACGCTGGAGATAATTGTGTATACACTGGATATGATTGTGTATACACTGGATATGATGATTGTGTATACGCTGGAGATGATTGTGTATACGTTGGAGGCAATTGTGTATATGATGGATATGATGATTGTGTATACACTGGATATGATGATTGAATCTATATGATGACTGTGTACACCAGTGCTTCTCAATCCCAGTCCTCAGGCCTCACCAACAGGTCGTGTTTTGAGGATTTCCTTAGTATCTCACAGGTGATATAATTATACTCAGTGCATCAGGTATTAGCACAGGTGTCCTTTGTATGGGATATCCTCAAAACATGACCTGTTGGTGAGGCCTGAGGACTGGAATAGAGAAGCACTGGAGATGATTGTGTATACGCTGGAGAAGATTGTGTATATGATGGATATGATGATTGTGTATACGCTGGAGATGATGATTGTGTATACGCTGGAGAAGATTGTGTATATGATGGATATGATGATTGTGTATACGCTGGAGAAGATTGTGTGTACGTTGGATATAATTGTGTATACGCTGGATGGGATTGTGTATACAATGGATATGATAATTGTGTACTGTATACACTGGATACAATAATTGTCTATACGATAAATATGATTGTGCTTGCAATTCTGTATACAATGGATATGATGATAGTGTATACACTGGGTAAAATGATTGTGTATATGTTGGGTATGATTGTGTATACGATAATTGTGATATGATTGTGTAAGCAGTGGGTACTAAGATTGTGTATACAATGATTGTGTATAAACTAGATATGATGACTGTGTATATGCTGGATAAGATGATTGTGTATTCAATAGATATGATTGTGTATATGCTGGATATGATTATGTATACCCTGGGTATGAGGATTGTGTATACGATGGATATGATGATTGGGTCTATACGATGACTGTGCATACAATGGATACAATGTTTGTGTATACGATGGATAGGATTGTGTATACACTGGGCACACTGATTGTGTATACGATGGATATGATGATTGGGTCTATACGATGACTGTGTATACAATGGATACAATGTTTGTGTATACGATGGATAGGATGGTGTATACATTGGATATAATTGTGTATATGCTGGATATGATTGTGTAATCAGTGGGTACTATGATTGTGTATAAAATAGATATGATAATTAAGTACACGCTGGAGATTATTGTGTATACGCTGGATATGATTGTGTATATGATGGATAAGATGATTGTGTATACACTAGAGATGATTGTGTATACACTGGAGATGATTGTGTATAAAATAGATATGATGATTGTGTATATGCTGGAGATAATTGTGTATACACTGGATATGATTGTGTAAGCAGTGGGTACTAAGATTGTGTATTTGCTGGAGATGATTGTGTATATGCTGGATATGATTGTTTATACGCTGGAGATGATTGTGTATACGCTGGATATAATTGTGTATATGCTGGATAAGATGATTGTGTACACGATGGATATGATTGTGTACTGTATACGCTAGATACAATAATTGTATACGATAAATATGATTGTGTTTGTAATTCTGTATACAATGGATATGATGATTGTGTATACACTGGGTAAAATGATTGTGTATATGTTGGATATGATTGTGTATACGATGATTGTAATATGAATGTGTATACACTGGATATGATTGTGTATACAATAGATATGATTGTGTATATGCTGGAGATGATTGTGTATACGCTGGAGATGATTGTGTATACACTGGATATGATTGTGTAAGCAGTGCGTACTAAGATTGTGTATTTGCTGGAGATGATTGTGTATAAAAGAGATATGATGATTGTATATACGCTTGATATGATTGTGTGTACGCTGGAGATGATTGTGAATATGATGGATATGATTGTGTATACGATTATTGTGTATACACTGGTTATGATGATTGTGTATACACTGGATACAATGATTGTGTTTACGATGGATATGATGATTAAGTCTATACAATGGATACAATGTTTGTGTATACACTGGATATGAATGTGTGTACTTTGGATATAATTGTGTATATGCTGGATATGATTGTGTATACGCTGGATGTGATGATTGTGTATACGATGGATATGATGATTGTGTATACGATAGAGATGATGATTGTGTATATGGAGGATATGATGATTGTGTATACGCTGGATATGATGATTGTGTATATGATGGAGATGATGATTGTGTATATGGAGGATATGATGATTGTGTATACGCTGGATATGATTGTGTATATGATGGAGATGATGATTGTGTATACGCTGGATATGATTGTGTATATGATGGAGATGATGATTGTGTATACGCTGGATATGATTGTGTATACGATGGAGATGATGATTGTGTATACGATGGAGATGATTGTGTATATGGAGGATATGATGATTGTGTATACGCTGGATATGATTGTGTATATGATGGAGATGACGATTGTGTATATGATGGAGATGATGATTGTGTATACGCTGGATATGATTGTGTATACGCTGGATATGATTGTGTATACGCTGGATATGATGATTGTGTATATGATGGAGATGATGATTGTGTATATGATGGAGATGATGATTGTGTATACGATGGAGATGATGATTGTGTATACGCTGGATATGATTGTGTATACGATGGAGATGATGATTGTGTATACGCTGGATAGGATTGTGTATACGCTGGATAGGATTGTGTATACGCTTGATATGATTGTGTGTACGCTGGAGATGATTGTGAATATGGAGGATATGATGATTGTGTATACGCTGGATATGATGATTGTGTATATGCTGGATATGATGATTGTGTATACGATGGAGATGATGATTGTGTATACGCTGGATATGATTGTGTATATGATGGAGATGACGATTGTGTATATGATGGAGATGATGATTGTGTATACGCTGGATATGATTGTGTATACGCTGGATATGATGATTGTGTATACGATGGAGAAGATGATTGTGTATACGCTGGATATGATTGTGTATACGATGGAGATGATGATTGTGTATACGCTCGATAGGATTGTGTATACGCTTGATATGATTGTGTGTACGCTGGAGATGATTGTGAATATGATGGATATGATTGTGTATACGATTATTGTGTATACGCTGGTTATGATGATTGTGTATACACTGGATACAATGATTGTGTTTACGATGGATATGATGATTAAGTCTATACAATGGATACAATGTTTGTGTATACACTGGATATGAATGTGTGTACGTTGGATATAATTGTGTATATGCTGGATATGATTGTGTATACGCTGGATGTGATGATTGTGTATACGATGGATATGATGATTGTGTATACGATTGAGATGATGATTGTGTATATGGAGGATATGATGATTGTGTATACGCTGGATATGATTGTGTATATGATGGAGATGATGATTGTGTATACGCTGGATATGATTGTGTATATGATGGAGATGATGATTGTGTATACGCTGGATATGATTGTGTATACGATGGAGATGATGATTGTGTATACGATGGAGATGATTGTGTATATGGAGGATATGATGATTGTGTATACGCTGGATATGATTATTGTGTATATGATGGAGATGATGATTGTGTATATGCTGGATATGATGATTGTGTATACGATGGAGATGATGATTGTGTATACGCTGGATATGATTGTGTATATGATGGAGATGACGATTGTGTATATGATGGAGATGATGATTGTGTATACGCTGGATATGATTGTGTATACGCTGGATATGATGATTGTGTATATGATGGAGATGATGATTGTGTATATGCTGGATATGATGATTGTGTATACGATGGAGATGATGATTGTGTATACGCTGGATATGATTGTGTATACGATGGAGATGATGATTGTGTATACGCTGGATAAGATTGTGTATACGCTGGATAGGATTGTGTATACGCTTGATATGATTGTGTGTATGCTGGAGATGATTGTGAATATGGAGGATATGATGATTGTGTATACGCTGGATATGATGATTGTGTATATGATGGAGATGATGATTGTGTATACGCTGGATATGATTGTGTATATGATGGAGATGACGATTGTGTATATGATGGAGATGATGATTGTGTATACGCTGGATATGATGATTGTGTATACGATGGAGATGATTGTGTATATGGAGGATATGATGATTGTGTATACGCTGGATATGATGATTGTGTATATGATGGAGATGATGATTGTGTATACGCTGGATATGATTGTGTATACGCTGGAGATGATGATTGCGTATACGCTGGATATGATGATTGTGTATATGATGGAGATGATGATTGTGTATACGCTGGATATGATGATTGTGTATATGATGGAGATGATGATTGTGTATACGATGGAGATGATGATTGTGTATACGCTGGATAGGATTGTGTATACGCTGGATAGGATTGTGTATACGCTGGATAGGATTGTGTATACGCTTGATATGATTGTGTGTACGCTGGAGATGATTGTGAATATGATGGATATGATTGTGTATACGATTATTGTGTATACGCTGGTTATGATGATTGTGTATACACTGGATACAATGATTGTGTTTACGATGGATATGATGATTAAGTCTATACAATGGATACAATGTTTGTGTATACACTGGATATGAATGTGTGTACGTTGGATATAATTGTGTATATGCTGGATATGATTGTGTATACGCTGGATGTGATGATTGTGTATACGATGGATATGATGATTGTGTATACGATTGAGATGATGATTGTGTATATGGAGGATATGATGATTGTGTATACGCTGGATATGATGATTGTGTATATGATGGAGATGATGATTGTGTATATGGAGGATATGATTATTGTGTATACGCTGGATATGATGATTGTGTATATGATGGAGATGATGATTGTGTATATGGAGGATATGATGATTGTGTATACGCTGGATATGATTGTGTATATGATGGAGATGATGATTGTGTATACGCTGGATATGATGATTGTGTATATGATGGAGATGATGATTGTGTATATGCTGGATATGATGATTGTGTATACGATGGAGATGATGATTGTGTATACGCTGGATATGATGATTGTGTATATGATGGAGATGACGATTGTGTATATGATGGAGATGATGATTGTGTATACGCTGGATATGATGATTGTGTATACGATTGAGATGATGATTGTGTATATGGAGGATATGATGATTGTGTATACGCTGGATATGATTATTGTGTATACGATGGAGATGATTGTGTATACGGAGGATAGGATTGTATATACGCTGGATAGGATTGTGTATATGCTGGATATGATGATTGTGTATACGCTGGATAGGATTGTGTATACGCTGGATATGACAATGATTGTGTATTGCTGAACTGCCCCCCAATCTTCTGTAACCACCAGGGACCTCAGTGAAATCGAAGGGAATATAGGGAGTAGAGGATAGTGAAGAGCAGGAGATGTCTGGCAGTACAGTGAGGAGCGGGGGATGTCTGGCAGTACAGTGAGGAGCGGGGGATGTCGGGCAGTACAGTGAGGAGCGGGGGATGTCGGGCAGTACAGTGAGGAGCGGGGGATGTCTGGCAGTACAGTGAGGAGCGGGGGATGTTTGGCAGTATAGTGAGGAGCGGGGGATGTCTGGCAGTATAGTGGGGAGCGGGGGATGTCGGGCAGTATAGTGAGGAGCGGGGGATGTCTGGCAGTATAGTGGGGAGCGGGGGATGTCTGGCAGTATAGTGAGGAGCGGGGGATGTCTGGCAGTATAGTGAGGAGCGGGGAATGTCGGGCAGTATAGTGGGGAGCGGGGGATGTCGGGCAGTATAGTGGAGAGCGAGGGATGTCGGGCAGTATAGTGGGGACGGGGGGATGTCGGGCAGTATAGTGAGGAGCGGGGGATGTCTGGCAGTACAGTGAGGAGCGGGGGATGTCGGGCAGTACAGTGAGGAGCGGGGGATGTCGGGCAGTATAGTGAGGAGCGGGGGATGTCGGGCAGTATAGTGAGGAGCGGGAGATGTCTGGCAGTACAGTGAGGAGCGGGGGATGTCGGGCAGTATAGTGGGGAGCGGGGGATGTCGGGCAGTATAGTGAGGAGCGGGGGATGTCTGGCAGTATAGTGAGGAGCGGGGGATGTCGGGCAGTATAGTGAGGAGCGGGGGATGTCGGGCAGTATAGTGAGGAGCGGGGGATGTCTGGCAGTATAGTGAGGAACGGGGGATGTCTGGCAGTATAGTGAGGAGCGGGGGATGTCGGGCAGTATAGTGAGGAGCGGGGGATGTCTGGCAGTATAGCGGGGAGCGGGGGATGTCGGGCAGTATAGTGGGGAGCGGGGGATGTCGGGCAGTATAGTGGGGAGCAGGGGATCTAGCAGTATACTGGGGAGTGGGGAATGTTGGGCAGTATAGTGGGGAACGGGGGATTTCGGGCAGTATAGTGGGGAACGGGGGATTTCGGGCAGTATAGTGAGGAGCGGGGGATGTCTGGCAGTATAGTGAGGAGCGGGGGATGTCGGGCAGTATAGTGAGGAGCGGGGGATGTCTGGCAGTATAGCGGGGAGCGGGGGATGTCGGGCAGTATAGTGGGGAGCGGGGGATGTCGGGCAGTATAGTGGAGAGCGGGGGATGTCGGGCAGTATAGTGGGGAGCAGGGGATCTAGCAGTATAGTGGGGAGCGGGGGATTTTGGGCAGTATAGTGGGGAGCGAGGGATGTAGCAGTATAGTGGGGAGTGGGGGATATCGGGCAGTATAGTGGGGGAGGGGGATGTAGCAGTATAGTGGGGAGCGAGGGATGTCGGGTAGTATAGTGGGGGAGGGGGATGTGGCAGAATAGTGGGGATCGGGGGATGTTGGGTAGTATAGTGGGGAGCGGGGGATGTCTGGCAGTATAGTGGGGGAGGGGGATGTATCAGTATAGTGGGGAGTGGGGGATATCGGGCAGTATAGTGGGGAGCGGGGGATGTCGGGCAGTATAGCGGGGAACGGGGGATGTCGGGCAGTATAGCGGGGAGCGGGGGATGTCGGGCAGTATAGCGGGGAGCTGGGGATGTCGGGCAGTATAGCGGGGAGCTGGGGATGTCGGGCAGTATAGCGGGGAGCGGGGGATGTCGGGCAGTATAGCAGGGAGCGGGGGATGTCGGGCAGTATAGCGGGGGATGTCGGGCAGTATAGCGGAGAGCGGGGGATGTCGTGCAGTATAGCGGGGAGCGGGGGATGTCGGGCAGTATAGCGGAGAGCGGGGGATGTCGTGCAGTATAGCGGGGAGCGGGGGATGTCGGGCAGTATAGCGGGGAGCGGGGGATGTCGGGCAGTATAGCGGGGAGCGGGGAATGTCGGGCAGTATAGCGGGGGATGTCGGGCAGTATAGCGGGGAGCGGGGGATGTCGTGCAGTATAGCGGGGGATGTCGGGCAGTATAGCGGGGAGCGGGGAATGTCGGGCAGTATAGCGGGGGATGTCGGGCAGTATAGCGGGGAGCGGGGGATGTCGGGCAGTATAGCGGGGAGCGGGGGATGTCGGGCAGTATAGCGGGGAGCGGGGGATGTCGGGCAGTATAGCGGGGAGCGGGGGATGTCGGGCAGTATAGCGGGGAGCGGGGGATGTAGGGCAGTATAGCGGGGAGCGGGGGATGTCGTGCAGTATAGCGGGGAGCGGGGGATGTCGGGCAGTATAGCGGGGAGCGGGGGATGTCGGGCAGTATAGCGGGGAGCGGGGGATGTCGGGCAGTATAGCGGGGAGCGGGGGATGTCGGGCAGTATAGCGGGGAGCGGGGAATGTCGGGCAGTATAGCGGGGGATGTCGGGCAGTATAGCGAGGAGCGGGGGATGTCGGGCAGTATAGTGGGGAGCGGGGATGTCGGGCAGTATAGCGGGGAGCGGGGGATGTAGGGCAGTATAGCGGGGAGCGGGGGATGTCGGCCAGTATAGTGGGGAACGGGGGATGTCGGGCAGTATAGCGGGGAGCGGGGGATGTCGGGCAGTATAGCGGGGAGCGGGGGATGTCGGGCAGTATAGCGGGGAGCGGGGAATGTCGGGCAGTATAGCGGGGGATGTCGGGCAGTATAGCGAGGAGCGGGGGATGTCGGGCAGTATAGTGGGGAGCGGGGATGTCGGGCAGTATAGCGGGGAGCGGGGGATGTAGGGCAGTATAGCGGGGAGCGGGGGATGTCGGCCAGTATAGTGGGGATGGGGAGCAGGGGATGTAGCAGTATAGTGGGGAGCGGGGGATGTCGGGCAGTATAGTGGGGAGCGGGGGATGTCGGGCAGTATAGTGGGGATGGGGAGCAGGGGATGTAGCAGTATAGTGGGGAGCGGGGGATGTCGGGCAGTATAGTGGGGATGGGGAGCAGGGGATGTAGCAGTATAGTGGGGAGGGGGGGGATGTCGGGCAGTATAGTGGGGAGCAGGGGATGTAGCAGTATCTTCTCTGTAGTTATCACTGGTTCCAGCAAGGTGGAGGTGAGTGCACACTCACTACATACATCGCTCTGGTATATGTTGTCTCTATGTAAATAAATGATTCGGACTTTGGATAAAACAAATAGATGGAAACTTTATTGTGATTTTTTTTTTTGCATAAAACAAACAAAACTTTACCAACATTTCAGTGTGAACAAAAACATAACGCACAATGTTGCCCCATTTTGTGTCATGTGCCCCCAGCAGTAATAGTGGAGGGGCTGTCAGCTGTGGGGGCCAATGATACTGAGGGGCCACAGTCATAAGGGCCCGCACCTTCCCATAAGTGTCACACAGGGACCCTGACCAATCACACAGGAAAGTGCACAAATACAGTGACCAATCAGTGGCTCCCGTCCGGCCCTGTGCTGATTGCCGCTATAATCTTCTGATATACATTGTATGACCCCTGGCTCCAGCTATAGACACAGCGCCCCCCAGAGGTAAACACAATGTATAACAGCTATCTGCTCAATATCCATAGCAATGTAAGTGCATGAGTGCACCTGAGGATGGCGCCGCTGCCTCCACCGGATGCAGGAAAGAGGGAACCAAAGCCACAAGATGTCCATTCGGATGCCAGCGCAATTCACCGCTGCACACAATGGAGTGTGCAGCCGGAGCCGCACTCTCCACTGTGTGAACTGACATGTAGGTGCGGCCGCTATTAGATGTTGCAAATTGCAACAACGGCCGCGATTTATGCCAAGCATACGGTGTGTGAACAAGGCCTTAATGGGCTTGGTCACTTTACCTTAATCATCCCTCATCACTGATCATCCCTCATACATGACGCTGATCGTCCCTCATCACTGATCGTCCCTCATACATGACGCTGATCGTCCCTCATACATGACGCTGATCATCCCTCATACATGACGCTGATCATCCCTCATACATGACGCTGATCATCCCTCATACATGACGCTGATCATCCCTCATCACTGATCATCCCTCATACATGACGCTGATCATCCCTTATACATGACGCTGATCATCCCTCATACATGACGCTGATCATCCCTCATACATGACGCTGATCATCCCTCATACATGACGCTGATCATCCCTCATACATGATGCTGATCATCCCTCATCACTGATCATCCCTCATACATGACGCTGATCATCCCTCATACATGACGCTGATCATCCCTCATCACTGATCATCCCTCATACATGACACTGATCATCCCTCATCACTGATCATCCCTCATACATGACGCTGATCATCCCTCATACATGACGCTGATCATCCCTCATCACTGATCATCCCTCATACATGACGCTGATCATCCCTCATACATGACGCTGATCGTCCCTCATACATGACGCTGATCGTCCCTCATACATGACGCTGATCATCCCTCATACATGACGCTGATCGTCCCTCATCGCTGATCATCCCTCATACATGACGCTGATCATCCCTCATCACTGATCATCCCTCATACATGACGCTGATCATCCCTCATACATGACGCTGATCGTCCCTCATACATGACGCTGATCGTCCCTCATACATGACGCTGATCATCCCTCATACATGACGCTGATCGTCCCTCATACATGACGCTGATCGTCCCTCATCGCTGATCATCCCTCATACATGACGCTGATCATCCCTCATCACTGATCATCCCTCATACATGACGCTGATCATCCCTCATACATGACGCTGATCATCCCTCATACATGACGCTGATCATCCCTCATCACTGATCATCCCTCATACATGACGCTGATCATCCCTCATACATGACGCTGATCATCCCTCATTACTGATCATCTCTCATACATGACGCTGATCATCCCTCATTACTGATCATCCCTCATACATGACGCTGATCTTCCCTCATACATGACGCTGATCTTCCCTCATACATGACGCTGATCTTCCCTCATACATGACGCTGATCTTCCCTTATACATGACGCTGATCATCCCTCATACATGACGCTGATCTTCCCTCATACATGACGCTGATCATCCCTCATACATGACGCTGATCGTCCCTCATTACTGATCATCCCTCATACATGACGCTGATCGTCCCTCATACATGACGCTGATCATCCCTCATTACTGATCATCCCTCATACATGACGCTGATCATCCCTCATACATGACGCTGATCGTCCCTCATACATGACGCTGATCTTCCCTCATACATGACGCTGATCTTCCCTCATACATGACGCTGATCTTCCCTCATACATGACGCTGATCTTCCCTTATACATGACGCTGATCATCCCTCATACATGACGCTGATCTTCCCTCATACATGACGCTGATCATCCCTCATACATGACGCTGATCATCCCTCATACATGACGCTGATCTTCCCTCATACATGACGCTGATCTGACACAGGAAACAAGAACTTGCCACAAAAACATGAAAACTGATTATTCTGAAAAGACAAAAGACGGAAAAGAAACCAAAGAATGCCGAAAATCGGAAGATTAACTGTGAAGAGTGTCGGGTATCAGAGGAGAACGCCGCAGCGATGCATCAACCACTCATCATCTATAGATACGGCCTGGAAGAGAGGAGAGAAAATGTCACCGACTGACTGCAGGAACTAATGCATCACAGCTGTGAGGAAAGGAGAGAGGTGGAGTAATCCCAGGAGCCGACCTCTGCCGGCTGATAACAGGGAGCAATAGCCTCACCTGTACAGTATATACACTGCAGACTGCAGGTGTAGTGCCCCCCTCACCTGTACAGTATATAGACAGCAGGTGTAGTGCCCCCTCCCTGTACAGTATATAGACAGCAGGTGTAGTGCCCCCCTCACCTGTACAGTATATAGACAGCAGGTGTAGTGCCCCCCTCACCTGTACAGTATATAGACAGCAGGTGTAGTGCCCCCCTCCCTGTACAGTATATAGACAGCAGGTGTAGTGCCCCCCTCCCTGTACAGTATATAGACAGCAGGTGTAGTGCCCCCTCCCTGTACAGTATATAGACAGCAGGTGTAGTGCCCCCCTCCCTGTACAGTATATAGACAGCAGGTGTAGTGCCCCCTGCCTGTACAGTATATAGACAGCAGGTGTAGTGCCCCCTCCCAGTACAGTATATAGACAGCAGGTGTAGTGCCCCCCTCCCAGTACAGTATATAGACAGCAGGTGTAGTGCCCCCCTCACCTGTACAGTATATAGACAGCAGGTGTAGTGCCCCCCTCACCTGTACAGTATATAGACAGCAGGTGTAGTGCCCCCCTCACCTGTACAGTATATAGACAGCAGGTGTAGTGCCCCCCTGCCTGTACAGTATATAGACAGCAGGTGTAGTGCCCCCCTCACCTGTACAGTATATAGACAGCAGGTGTAGTGCCCCCTCCCAGTACAGTATATAGACAGCAGGTGTAGTGCCCCCCTCCCTGTACAGTATATAGACAGCAGGTGTAGTGCCCCCTCCCTGTACAGTATATAGACAGCAGGTGTAGTGCCCCCTGCCCAGTACAGTATATAGACAGCAGGTGTAGTGCCCCCTCCCAGTACAGTATATAGACAGCAGGTGTAGTGCCCCCTCCCTGTACAGTATATAGACAGCAGGTGTAGTGCCCCCTCCCTGTACAGTATATAGACAGCAGGAGTAGTGCCCCCTCACCTGTACAGTATATAGACTGCAGGTGTAGTGCCCCCCTCACCTGTACAGTATATAGACAGCAGGTGTAGTGCCCCCCTCACCTGTACAGTATATAGACAGCAGGTGTAGTGCCCCCCTCACCTGTACAGTATATAGACAGCAGGTGTAGTGCCCCCCTCACCTGTACAGTATATAGACAGCAGGTGTAGTGCCCCCTCACCTGTACAGTATATAGACAGCAGGTGTAGTGCCCCCCTCACCTGTACAGTATATAGACAGCAGGTGTAGTGCCCCCCTCCCTGTACAGTATATACACAGCAGGTGTAGTGCCCCCTCACCTGTACAGTATATAGACAGCAGGTGTAGTGCCCCCCTCCCTGTACAGTATATAGACAGCAGGTGTAGTGCCCCCCTCCCTGTACAGTATATAGACAGCAGGTGTAGTGCCCCCCTCCCAGTACAGTATATAGACAGCAGGTGTAGTGCCCCCTCCCAGTACAGTATATAGACAGCAGGTGTAGTGCCCCCCTCCCTGTACAGTATATAGACAGCAGGTGTAGTGCCCCCCTCCCTGTACAGTATATAGACAGCAGGTGTAGTGCCCCCCTCATCTGTACAGTATATAGACAGCAGGAGTAGTGCCCCCTCACCTGTACAGTATATAGACAGCAGGAGTAGTGCCCCCTCACCTGTACAGTATATAGACAGCAGGTGTAGTGCCCCCTCACCTGTACAGTATATAGACAGCAGGAGTAGTGCCCCCTCACCTGTACAGTATATAGACAGCAGGTGTAGTGCCCCCCTCACCTGTACAGTATATAGACAGCAGGTGTAGTGCCCCCCTCACCTGTACAGTATATAGACAGCAGGTGTAGTGCCCCCCTCACCTGTACAGTATATAGACAGCAGGTGTAGTGCCCCCCTCACCTGTACAGTTTATAGACAGCAGGTGTAGTGCCCCCCTCACCTGTACAGTATATAGACAGCAGGTGTAGTGCCCCCCTCACCTGTACAGTATATAGACAGCAGGTGTAGTGCCCCCTCACCTGTACAGTATATAGACAGCAGGTGTAGTGCCCCCCTCACCTGTACAGTATATAGACAGCAGGTGTAGTGCCCCCCTCCCTGTACAGTATATAGACAGCAGGTGTAGTGCCCCCTCCCTGTACAGTATATAGACAGCAGGTGTAGTGCCCCCCTCACCTGTACAGTATATAGACAGCAGGTGTAGTGCCCCCCTCACCTGTACAGTATATAGACAGCAGGTGTAGTGCCCCCCTCACCTGTACAGTATATAGACAGCAGGTGTAGTGCCCCCCTCACCTGTACAGTATATAGACAGCAGGTGTAGTGCCCCCCTCACCTGTACAGTATATAGACAGCAGGTGTAGTGCCCCCTCACCTGTACAGTATATAGACAGCAGGTGTAGTGCCCCCCTCACCTGTACAGTATATAGACAGCAGGTGTAGTGCCCCCCTCCCTGTACAGTATATAGACAGCAGGTGTAGTGCCCCCTCCCTGTACAGTATATAGACAGCAGGTGTAGTGCCCCCCTCACCTGTACAGTATATAGACAGCAGGTGTAGTGCCCCCCTCACCTGTACAGTATATAGACAGCAGGTGTAGTGCCCCCCTCACCTGTACAGTATATAGACAGCAGGTGTAGTGCCCCCCTCACCTGTACAGTATATAGACAGCAGGTGTAGTGCCCCCCTCACCTGTACAGTATATAGACAGCAGGTGTAGTGCCCCCCTCACCTGTACAGTATATAGACAGCAGGTGTAGTGCCCCCTCACCTGTACAGTATATAGACAGCAGGTGTAGTGCCCCCCTCACCTGTACAGTATATAGACAGCAGGTGTAGTGCCCCCCTCACCTGTACAGTATATAGACAGCAGGTGTAGTGCCCCCCTCACCTGTACAGTATATAGACAGCAGGTGTAGTGCCCCCTCCCAGTACAGTATATAGACAGCAGGTGTAGTGCCCCCCTCACCTGTACAGTATATAGACAGCAGGTGTAGTTCCCCCTCACCTGTACAGTATATAGACAGCAGGTGTAGTGCCCCCCTCCCTGTACAGTATATAGACAGCAGGTGTAGTGCCCCCCTCACCAGTACAGTATATAGACAGCAGGTGTAGTTCCCCCTCACCTGTACAGTATATAGACAGCAGGTGTAGTGCCCCCCTTCCTGTACAGTATATAGACAGCAGGTGTAGTGCCCCCCTCACCAGTACAGTATATAGACAGCAGGTGTAGTGCCCCCGCCCAGTACAGTATATGGACAGCAGGTGTAGTGCCCCCTCCCAGTACAGTATATAGACAGCAGGTGTAGTTCCCCCTCACCTGTACAGTATATAGACAGCAGGTGTAGTGCCCCCCTCCATGTACAGTATATACACAGCAGGTGTAGTGCCCCCCTCACCTGTACAGTATATAGACAGCAGGTGTAGTGCCCCCCTCACCTGTACAGTATATAGACAGCAGATGTAGTGCCCCCCTCCCTGTACAGTATATAGACAGCAGGTGTAGTGCCCCCCTCACCTGTACAGTATATAGACAGCAGGTGTAGTGCCCCCTCCCAGTACAGTATATAGACAGCAGGTGTAGTGCCCCCCTCACCTGTATGATGGTGCTGTGGCATCGCGACAGGGTCTCACTTTCTAAATCTAAACATAAGCACAAAACAAAAAGTGTAATATACGACAGTCAGTGCCATAAAACCAGAAAACATACGTATGTACTGAGCTCCGGGGGTGAGGGGTCTATGGGGGATCGGCAGCCGAATAATCAGTCATACACCAGGGCAGGTTCATCCACAGACAGCAGAAGTGATGAGAGACTGACCAGAATACAATATATACATATAGTCACCATACCAGACTGTATATACTGGACGTTTACAATATATACATATAGTCACCATAACAGGCTGTATATACTGGACGTCTACAATATATACATATAGTCACCATAACAGGCTGTATATACTGGACGTCTACAATATATACATATAGTCACCATAACAGGCTGTATATACTGGACGTCTACAATATATACATATAATTACACACACTGGTTTGTGATAGATGTGAAAAAATGATCTTAAAATAAAGGATGCAGTACCAGACTGCACCACTAGATGTCACTCTATCATTTAGAAATTACCCACAAATAAAATTGTATACAAATAGAAAAACACAATGGGCTTAATTCATAAAAATTGAAAATAATTTTTATTGTATATAATAGGTACCAATACACAGACAATTTTTACCAATATAAAATGAAGTATTAAAAAGATATATTACCCCAGTAAAAACACATATAAAATAGGTGTCAGCAATACGGTATTATACCCACAACAATTTCCTAATGTGGGAATATAGATATAAGGTGCATTAAGTTATATACTATTCTAGTATCACCTCAGTATCATTACGTATGTGAACAAAGAAAACCAAGTGGCCACTATAGCGTTCAAAACATATTGCACATACCCATGTTTGTCTGACACCGCACAAGCCGTTCCTACGTACGTTTCGCTGTTGCACGCTTCCCCGAGGAAGCGTGCAACAGCGAAACGTACGTAGGAACGGCTCGTGCGGTGTCAGACAAACATGGGTATGTGCAATATGTTTTGAACGCTATAGTGGCCACTTGGTTTTCTTTGTTCACATACGTAATGATACTGAGGTGATACTAGAATAGTATATAACTTAATGCACCTTATATCTATATTCCCACATTAGGAAATTGTTGTGGGTATAATACCGTATTGCTGACACCTATTTTATATGTGTTTTTACTGGGGTAATATATCTTTTTAATACTTCATTTTATATTGGTAAAAATTGTCTGTGTATTGGTACCTATTATATACAATAAAAATTATTTTCAATTTTTATGAATTAAGCCCATTGTGTTTTTCTATTTGTATACAAATATATACATATAGTCACCATACCAGACTGTATATACTGGACGTCTACAATATATACATATAGTGACCATACCAGGCTGTATATACTGGACGTCTACAATATATACATATAGTCTACAATATATACATGTATTGCTTTTAAAGGGGTTATCCAGTGCTACAAAAACATGGCCACTTTCTTCCAGCGACAGCCCCTCTTGTCTCCAGCTTGGGCGGGTTTTTGCTGCTCAGTTATATTGAAATGAATGGAGCTTAAAGGGGTTATCCAGCGCTACAAAAACATGGCCACTTTCCCCTACTGTTGTCTCCAGTTTGGGTGGGGATTTGAAACTCAGTTCCATTGAAGTAAATGGAGCTTAATTGCAAACCGCACCTGAACTGGAGACAACAGTAGGAGGGTAAGTGGCCATGTTTTTGTAGCGCTGGATAACCCCTTTAACTATTTTCATGTCTGTAGTGGGTCTGTATCTTGCCATTGCGGTGAGCTGTTGCATTTTTCTGTGTTTTTTTGTGAATACATACATGTAGTCGACATAACAGACTGTATATACTGGACGTCTCCTATATTAATCATAATATGGCCATGTTCACACAACATATGTTTTACATAAATCACGGCCATAAAACGCTGCATTTCAATGAATGGAATCCCGTCCGGAGTGTATACAAATAGATCATATATACATACACTTAGTATATGCTCCGGCCGGGACTCATTGAATAGCGTCTGCAGAGAACCTGCTGGTTCACACAATGGAGCGTGCGGCTCCGGTGAATTGGCACACCGATGCACCCGCATCCCAAATAAAGATCATCTTTGACAACGGCCGGTGTCTTACGCCATGTGAACATGGACTAACACTGTATATTCTGGATGCCCCTATATATATATATATGTATGATTGACATAAAAGACTATATAGACTGTACACCCTTATATATATATGTATACATGAACTATATAACATACTGTATATACTGGAGACCCCTATATATATGTATATGACCCATATAACACAATGTATACTGCATGTTCCTATATACCTTTGCCATGATGCTGTTAGCTCTCCTGTGGAGGTGCTGGCGTCTACACATATCCCCGGGGATCAGTGATATATACAGCGGCGCCCACCGTCCTGGGTCTATGGGGGAGCTGGAGAGAAGACAGTGGGAGGTCAGAAGTCCTGCTGTATTATGGAGAACAGAGTGTCAGCTTATATGCCCCCCCCCTCCCCGACCACACAGGGTTGTTTGTGGTTTGTAACCATACAAATACAATGCACATCAGACTACACAGAGCTGTCTGTAGTCTGTTACCATGGGGCCATATTACAGGTTCAGACTACACAGAGCTGTCTGTAGTCTGTTACCATGGGGCCATATTACAGGTTCAGACTACAGAGAGCTGTCTGTAGTCTGTTACCATGGGGACATGGGACATATTACAGGTTCAGACTACACAGAGCTGTCTGTAGTCTGTTACCATGGGGACATATTACAGGTTCAGACTACACAGAGCTGTCTTTAGTCTGTTATCATGGAGACACATTACAGGTTCAGACTACACAGAGCTGTCTGTAGTCTGTTACCATGGGGCCATATTACAGGTTCAGACTACACAGAGCTGTCTGTAGTCTGTTACCATGGGGACATATTACAGATTCAGACTACAGAGAGCTGTCTGTAGTCTGTTACCATGGGGACATGGGACATATTACAGGTTCAGACTACACAGAGCTGTCTGTAGTCTGTTACCATGGGGACATATTACAGGTTCAGACTACACAGAGCTGTCTTTAGTCTGTTATCATGGAGACACATTACAGGTTCAGACTACACAGAGCTGTCTGTAGTCTGTTACCATGGGGACATATTACAGATTCAGACTACAGAGAGCTGTCTGTAGTCTGTTACCATGGGGACATATTACAGGTTCAGACTACACAGAGCTGTCTGTAGTGTGTTACCATGGGGACATATTACAAGTTCAGACTACACAGAGCTGTCTGTAGTCTGTTACCATGGGGACATATTACAGGTTCAGACTACACAGAGCTGTCTGTAGTCTGTTACCATGGGGACATATTACAGGTTCAGACTACAAAGAGCTGTCTGTAGTCTGTTACCATGGGGACATATTACAGGTTCAGACTACACAGAGCTGTCTGTAGTCTGTTACCATGGGGACATATTACAGGTTCAGACTACACAGAGCTGTCTTTAGTCTGTTATCATGGAAACACATTACAGGTTCAGACTACACAGAGCTGTCTGTAGTCTGTTACCATGGGGACATATTACAGATTCAGACTACAGAGAGCTGTCTGTAGTCTGTTACCATGGGGACATATTACAGGTTCAGACTACACAGAGCTGTCTGTAGTGTGTTACCATGGGGACATATTACAAGTTCAGACTACACAGAGCTGTCTGTAGTCTGTTACCATGGGGACATATTACAGGTTCAGACTACACAGAGCTGTCTGTAGTCTGTTACCATGGGGACATATTACAGGTTCAGACTACACAGAGCTGTCTGTAGTCTGTTACCATGGGGACATATTAGGGTTCTGACTAAACAGAGCTGTCTGTAGTCCATGATCATAGTGACACATTACATTTTCTGACTACACAGAGCTGTCTGTAGTCTGTTACCATAGAGACACATTACAGGTTCAGACTACAAAGAGCTGTCTGTAGTCTGTTACCATGGGGACATATCAGGGTTCTGATTAAACAGAGCTGTCTGTAGTCCATGATCATAGTGACACATTACAGGTTCTGACTACACAGAGCTGTCTGTAGTCTGTTACCATAGAGACACATTACAGGTTATGACTACACAGAGCTGTCTGTAGTCTGTTACCATGGGGACATATTACAGGTTGAGACTACACAGAGCTGTCTGTAGTCTGTTACCATGGGGACATATTACAGGTTCAGACTACACAGAGCTGTCTGTAGTCTGCTACCATGGGGACATATTACAGGTTCAGACTACACAGAGCTGTCTTTAGTCTGTTATCATGGAGACATATTACAGGTTCAGACTACACAGAGCTGTCTGTAGTCTGTTACCATGGGGACATATTACAGGTTCGGACTACACAGAGCTGTCTGTAGTCTGTTACCATGGGGACATATTACAGGTTCAGACTACAAAGAGCTGTCTGTAGTCTGTTACCATGGGGACATATTACAGGTTCAGACTACACAGAGCTGTCTGTAGTCTGTTACCATGGGGACATATTACAGGTTCAGAATACACAGAGCTGTCTGTAGTCTGTTACCATGGGGACATATTAGGGTTCTGACTAAACAGAGCTGTCTGTAGTCCATGATCATAGTGACACATTACAGGTTCTGACTACACAGAGCTGTCTGTAGTCTGTTACCATAGAGACACATTACAGGTTATGACTACAAAGAGCTGTCTGTAGTCTGTTACCATGGGGACATATCAGGGTTCTGATTAACACAGAGCTGTCTGTAGTCCATGATCATAGTGACACATTACAGGTTTTGATTACACAGAGCTGTCTGTAGTCTGTCACCATAGGGACATATTACAGGTTCTCACTAAACAGAGCTGTCTGTACCGTCCCCCCCCCCCTCTCGGCACAGTGTCAGAGCACACCACTGACCCCCCTCCCTCCTGGCACAGAGTGTCCGAGCACACCACCGACCCTCCCGGCACAATGTCAGACCGCACCACCAACCTCCCCTCCCTCCCGCCACAGTGTCAGAGCACACCACCCACCCCCCTCCCTCCTGGCACAGAGTGTCAGAGCACACCACCGACCCTTCAGGCACAATGTCAGACTGCACCACCAACCCCCCTCCCTCCCGGCACAGTGTCAGAGCACACCCCCCACCCCCCTCCCTCCTGGCATAGAGTGTCAGAGCACACCAACGACCCCGCCCCCTCCTAGCACAGAGTGTCAGAGCACACCATTGACCCTCCCGGCACAATGTCAGACAGCACCACCAACCCCCTCCCCCCGGAACAAAGTGTCAGAGCACGTATGTATACCATCACGTATACATAGTGATATAGAGAGTGGTCACACATAGTGATATAGAGAGGTCACACATAGTGATATAGAGAGAGGTCACACATAGTGATATAGAGAGGTCACACATAGTGATATAGAGAGGGGTCACACATAGTGATATAGACAGAGGTCACACAGTGATATAGAGAGGTCACACATAGTGATATAGAGAGAGGTCACACATAGTGATATAGAGAGGGGTCACACATAGTGATATAGAGAGGTCACACATAGTGATATAGAGAGAGGTCACACATAGTGATATAGAGGGGGGTCACACATAGTGATATAGAGAGGGGTCACACATAGTGATATAGAGAGGGGTCACACATAGTGATATAGAGAGGGGTCACACATAGTGATATAGAGAGGGGTCACACACAGTGATATAGAGAGAGGTCACACATAGTGATATAGAGAGGGGTCACACAGTGATATAGAGAGGGGTCACACATAGTGATATAGAGAGGGGTCACACATAGTGATATAGAGAGGTGTCACACATAGTGATATAGAGAGGTCACACATAGTGATATAGAGAGGGGGTCACACATAGTGATATAGAGAGGGGTCACACATAGTGATATAGAGAGGGGTCACACAGTGATATAGAGAGGGGTCACACATAGTGATATAGAGAGGGGTCACACATAGTGATATAGAGAGGGGTCACACATAGTGATATAGAGAGGTGTCACACATAGTGATATAGAGAGGTGTCACACATAGTGATATAGAGAGGGGTCACACATAGTGATATAGAAAGGTCACACATAGTGATATAGAGAGGTCACACATAGTGATATAGAGAGGGGTCACACATAGTGATATAGAGAGGGGTCACACATAGTGATATAGAGAGGGGTCACACAGTGATATAGAGGTCACACATAGTGATATAGAGAGGGGTCACACATAGTGATATAGAGGGGTCACACATAGTGATATAGAGAGGGGTCACACATAGTGATATAGAGGGGTCACACATAGTGATATAGAGAGAGGTCACACAGTAATATAGAAGGTCACTGTGGGGGCACGCAATAGCACACACACACACACACACACAGCCTACTGCAGCCATAGCACACACACACACAGCTGCAGCCATAGAACACTGAAGAAAAACACACAATCTTTTCCCAGAGAGAAAACCCGGCACTGAGGTCAGAGGTTACAGCTACACTACTTATGTCTCCTCCTCCTCTATATTACACAGGATATCTCCATATTACACCGCTGCTCATATACAGTCATCCAGGAAGAGACCAGCACAGATCTCCCCCCACACAATGGACTCTTCCGGCTCAGAAACAAACTGCCAAATAGTGACCGACAACTTTTCCCCGACCACCCGTATGTAATAGGGCCAGTGTCCTATTACTGATATATTCCCCGACCACCCTTATGTAATAGGCCCAGTGTCCTATTACTGATATATTCCCCGACCACCCTTATGTATTAGGGCCAGTGTCCTGTTACTGATATATTCCCCGACCACCCTTATGTAATAGGCCCAGTGTCCTATTACTGATATATTCCCCGACCACCCTTATGTAATAGGGCCAGTGTCCTATTACTGATATATCCCCCGACCACCCTTATGTAATAGGGCCAGTGTCCTATTACTGATATATTCCCCGACCACCCTTATGTAATAGGGCCAGTGTCCTATTACTAAGAAAGTAGAAATCCCGGCAACTCACCACTAGATCATCATATAGTATAGCTTTATTTCAGTTCCATAAACCAAGTGTGAACATATTAGCAGCAGGACGCGTTTCGGCGATATGCCTTTATCAACTGCCTAATACATAGTGAGAACTATCACTATGAGATAGTTCTCACTATGTATTAGGCAGTTGATAAAGGCATATCGCCGAAACGCGTCCTGCTGCTAATATGTTCACACTTGGTTTATGGAACTGAAATAAAGCTATACTATATGATGATCTAGTGGTGAGTTGCCGGGATTTCTACTTTCTTGGACTTTGTTGGGATTGTGTTCCCTTCCTCGTGCACCACCCATCCGTCACGGAGTGCCGCTCTGATTTTTTTGCAGTGTCCTATTACTGACATATTCCCCGACCACCCTTATGTAATAGGGGTAGTGTCCTATTACTGATATATCCCCCGACCACCCTTATGTAATAGGGCCAGTGTCCTATTACTGATATATTCCCGACCACCCTTATGTAATAGGGGTAGTGTCCTATTACTGATATATCCCCCGACCACCCTTATGTAATAGGGCCAGTGTCCTATTACTGATATATTCCCGACCACCCTTATGTAATAGGGCCAGTGTCCTATTACTGATATATTCCCCGACCACCCTTATGTAATAGGGCCAGTGTCCTATTACTGATATATTCCCCGACCACCCTTATGTAATAGGGCCAGTGTCCTATTACTGATATATTCCCCGACCACCCTTATGTAATAGGGGTAGTGTCCTATTACTGATATATCCCCCGACCACCCTTATGTAATAGGGCCAATGTCCTATTACTGATATATTCCCCGACCACCCTTATGTAATAGGGGTAGTGTCCTATTACTGACATATTCCCCGACCACCCTTATGTAATAGGGGTAGTGTCCTATAACTGATATATTCCCCGACCACCCTTATGTAATAGGGCCAGTGTCCTATTACTGATATATTCCCGACAACCCTTATGTAATAGGGCCAGTGTCCTATTACTGATATATTCCCGACCACCCTTATGTAATAGGGCCAGTGTCCTATTACTGATATATCCCCCGACCACCCTTATGTAATAGGGGTAGTGTCCTATTACTGATATATCCCCCGACCACCCTTATGTAATAGGGCCAGTGTCCTATTACTGATATATTCCCGACCACCCTTATGTAATAGGGCAGTGTCCTATTACTGATATATCCCCCGACCACCCTTATGTAATAGGGGTAGTGTCCTATTACTGATATATCCCCCGACCACCCTTATGTAATAGGGCCAGTGTCCTATTACTGATATATTCCCCGACTACCCTTATGTAATAGGGCCAGTGTCCTATTACTGATATATTCCCCGACCACCCTTATGTAATAGGGCCAGTGTCCTATTACTGATATATTCCCCGACCACCCTTATGTAATAGGGGTAGTGTCCTATTACTGATATATCCCCCGACCACCCTTATGTAATAGGGCCATTGTCCTATTACTGATATATTCCCCGACCACCCTTATGTAATAGGGCCAGTGTCCTATTACTGATATATTCCCCGACCACCCTTATGTAATAGGGCCAGTGTCCTATTACTGATATATTCCCCGACCACCCTTATGTAATAGGGCCAGTGTCCTATTAGAATGTTGCTCATAATATATATTCATGAGCAAAACTTGTAAAATTAATATCAAAATTCAATTCTAAATTTTTTAAAGATTTTTTTAAAGCTGGAGTCGGTGTCGGTACATTTTTTTCGGACTCCGACTCCAGCCAAAACTAAATCAAAATCCACAGCCCTGGATAACACAGTGATGTCACTTCCTGCATAACACAGTAATGTCACTTCCTAGATAACATGGTGATGTCACGGCCCAACTCCCAGAGCTGTGCGGGCTGTGGCTGCTGGAGAGGATGATGGCAGAGAGATGCCCAGTGTCCCTCAGTGTCCCCCTGCCATCATCCTCTCCAGCAGCCACAGCCCGCACAGCTCTGGGAGTTGGGCCGTGACATCACCATGTTATCCAGGAAGTGACATCACCGCGTTATCCAGGAAGTGACATCACCACGTTATCCAGGAAGTGACATCACCACGTTATCCAGGAACTGACATCACCGTTTTATCCAGGAAGTGACATCACCGTTTTATCCAGGAAGTGACATCACTATGTTATCCAGGAAGAGACATCACCGTGTTATCCAGGAAAACGATACATATACACCTACAAAAAGATACTGTACCCATATATAATATAGTCACAAAAGAATTTTTTTATCACAATTTTTTATATATATATATATATATATATATATATATATATATATATATATATATAAAATGCAATAAAAACACGAAATGAGGTATTGGGTATTGTGTGGACCAGCATCTTAGGTAATGTTCCAGTAATGGGGCTCTCTATGACATTGTTTTATGGTCTTTTGGTACATGTTGCTTACTGTAATGAACCCCTGCTGAATATGTAGATGTTATTTATTGTGCCAGGCACTTTATTTGTAGCACTTGCATTTTTGCACATTCTTGTTACATGCCGGCACCTTAGTACATGCACTTTACCCATGTGTTTTCTGTAATCATCTGTTCTGATTCATTTCGCGTTTTTATTGCATTTTATATAAAAAAAATTGTGATTAATAAAAAATTTTTTGTGACTATATTATATCTGGGTACAGTATTTTTTTGTAGGTGTATATGTATCGTTTTGCTGTTGTAGCACCCAGTAAGATATCCCCACCTATATTACATTTGCATTTGTTTTATGCACTATCGGGGTAGAATATCGGCTATTACATTTTTTGTTCGAATGTTATCCAGGAAGTGACATCACCGCGTTATCCAGGAAGTGACATCACCGCGTTATCCAGGAAGTGACATCACCGCGTTATCCAGGAAGTGACATCACCATGTTATCCAGGAAGTGACATCACCATGTTATCCAGAAAGTGACATCACCATGTTATCCAGGAAGTGACATCACCATGTTATCCAGAAAGTGACATCACCATGTTATCCAGGAAGTGACATCACCATGTTATCCAGGAAGTGACATCACCATGTTATCCAGGAAGTGACATCACCATGTTATCCAGGAAGTGACATCACCGCGTTATTCAGGAAGTGACATCACCGCGTTATCCAGGAAGTGACATCACCATGTTATCCAGAAAGTGACATCACCATGTTATCCAGGAAGTGACATCACCGCGTCATTCAGGAAGTGACATCACCGCGTTATCCAGGAAGTGACATCACCATGTTATCCAGGAAGTGACATCACCGCGTTATCCAGGAAGTGACATCACCATGTTATCTAGGAAGTGAAGCCTTGATGCAGTTGTAAGTGCAGAGAGAAAAGCCCTTTATAAGCATTTCCTATAATAAGTGTATATTGGGGATTCCTATAACTTTTGGGGGGAAATACAATACTTTAATACAAATTTACACCGGACTTCTCCTTTAAGCATGTATTACACAGGGCGACTCGTTCCCCACTCGCTGCTACTACTATAACATGTGGCGGCAGGAAGCGAGTGAGTACAATGGGGGGGGGCTGTCCAGGTGATGGCTAGACCGTCCAGGCAGCCCATAGGAGATAGCGGCGGTCTGCTGCCCCCTATCCCACGGAGCGGCCACAGGAAATCCCGGCTATATTAGTCGTCTATCTTCAACATGTTGAAGGACATACGACTGCAATGATCATCCGTCATCGTTCATGCCGCATGATGGTTGCCTTCTATTACACACAACTATTATCAGCCGTAACGGACAATATTGGCTGAATACGGCCGCTTATTGTTTTGTGTAATTATGGCCCAGCCCTAGTAGGACGTCTTGTCTCTTCCTCCTGAATATTCTAGTTACTTCTTTGTTATTCACAAACTGAACCAAAAGAATGAGAGATCAGCGGCGACGGATCCAAGAGATCAGCGGCAACTGATACGAGAGATCAGCGGCAACAGATACGAGAGATCAGCAGCAATGGATCCAAGAGATCAGCGGCAACAGATACGAGAGATCAGCAGCAACGGATTCAAGAGGTCAGCGGTGACGGATCCGAAAGGTCAGCGGCGACAAATCCAAGAAATCAGAGGCAACAAATCAGAGAGATCAGCGGCAACAGATACGAGAGATCAGCAGCAACGGATCCGAGAGGTCAGCAGCAACGGATCCGAGAGGTCAATGGCAACAAATCCGAGAGGTCAGCGGTGACGGATCAGAGAGATCAGAGGCGACAGATCCGAGAGGCCAGCGGCGACAAATCTGAGAGATCAGCAGCAATAGACCCGAGAATTCAGCAGGGACGGATCTGAGAGCTCAGTGGCAACAGATCCGAGAGATCAGCAGCGACGGATCCAAAAGATCAGCAGCAACAAATCCGAGAGATTAGCGGTGACGGATCCAAAAGATCAGCGGTGACGGATCTGCATCTGTGCAGAAAGATCCTCACCCTGAACCTGCAACAGATGCCCAGCGAGTGAATGAGATTGCTGCAAATATCACTCACTTTACTGCTACAGTAATGCTCTGCAGACCCTGTACTGTATGATCACTCTTACAGTAATACTCTGCAGACCCCGCACTGTGTGATCAGACTCTTACAGTAATACTCTGCAGACCCTGTATTGAGAGCAGATGTTTGTGTTTCCCGCACCGATCACATGACACTACAATTACTTATAAGCCACCCCGATCACATGACGCTACAATTACTTATAGGCCGCGCTGATCACATGACGCTACAATTACTTATAGGCCGCCCCGATCACATGACGCTACAATTACTTATAGGCCGCCCCGATCACATGACGCTGCAAACACTTATAGGCCGCCCCGATCACATGTCACTACAATTACTTATAGACCGCCCCATATTCTCTTCCTGTAACACCACACAGCGCTGTATTCTCTACCTGTAACACCACACAGCACGCTGTATTCTCTACCTGTAACACCACACAGCACGCTGTATTCTCTACCTGTAACACCACACAGCACTGTATTCTCTACCTGTAACACCACACAGCGCGCTGTATTCTCTACCTGTAACACCACACAGCACACTGTATTCTCTACCTGTAACACCACACAGCACACTGTATTCTCTACCTGTAACACCACACAGCACGCTGTATTCTCTACCTGTAACACCACACAGCACGCTGTATTCTCTACCTGTAACACCACACAGCACACTGTATTCTCTACCTGTAACACCACACAGCACGCTGTATTCTCTACCTCTAACACCACACAGCACGCTGTATTCTCTACCTGTAACACCACACTGTATTCTCTACCTGTAACACCACACAGCACACTGTATTCTCTACCTGTAACACCACACAGCACGCTGTATTCTCTACCTGTAACATCACACAGCATGCTGTATTCTCTACCTGTAACACCACACAGCACGCTGTATTCTCTACCTGTAACACACAGCACGCTGTATTCTCTACCTGTAACACCACACAGCACGCTGTATTCTCTACCTGTAACACCACACAGCACGCTGTATTCTCTACCTGTAACACACAGCACGCTGTATTCTCTACCTGTAACACCACACTGTATTCTCTACCTGTAACACCACACAGCACGCTGTATTCTCTACCTGTAACACCACACAGCACGCTGTATTCTCTACCTGTAACACCACACAGCACACTGTATTCTCTACCTGTAACACCACACAGCACTGTATTCTCTACCTGTAACACCACACAGCACGCTGTATTCTCTACCTGTAACACCACACAGCACGCTGTATTCTCTACCTGTAACACCACACAGCACCCTCTATTCTCTACCTGTAACACCACACAGCACGCTGTATTCTCTACCTGTAACACCACACAGCACGCTGTATTCTCTACCTGTAACACCACACAGCGCTGTATTCTCTACCTGTAACACCACACAGCACACTGTATTCTCTACCTGTAACACCACAGCACGCTGTATTCTCTACCTCTAACACCACACAGCACTGTATTCTCTACCTGTAACACCACACAGCACACTGTATTCTCTACCTGTAACACCACAGCACGCTGTATTCTCTACCTCTAACACCACACAGCACTGTATTCTCTACCTGTAACACCACACAGCACACTGTATTCTCTACCTGTAACACCACACAGCACTGTATTCTCTACCTGTAACACCACACAGCACGCTGTATTCTCTACCTGTAACACCACACAGCACGCTATATTCTCTACCTGTAACACCACACAGCACACTGTATTCTCTACCTGTAACACCACACAGCACGCTGTATTCTCTACCTGTAACACCACACAGCACGCTGTATTCTCTACCTGTAACACCACACAGCACTGTATTCTCTACCTGTAACACCACACAGCACTCTGTATTCTCTACCTGTAACACCACACAGCACGCTGTATTCTCTACCTGTAACACCACACAGCACACACTGTATTCTCTACCTGTAACACCACACAGCACACTGTATTCTCTACCTGTAACATCACACAGCACACTGTATTCTCTACCTGTAACACCACACAGCACGCTGTATTCTCTACCTGTAACACCACACTGTATTCTCTACCTGTAACACCACACAGCACGCTGTATTCTCTACCTGTAACACCACACAGCACGCTGTATTCTCTACCTGTAACACCACACAGCACTGTATTCTCTACCTGTAACACCACACAGCACTCTGTATTCTCTACCTGTAACACCACACAGCACGCTGTATTCTCTACCTGTAACACCACACAGCACTGTATTCTCTACCTGTAACACCACACAGCACGCTGTATTCTCTACCTGTAACACCACACAGCACTCTGTATTCTCTACCTGTAACACCACACAGCACGCTGTATTCTCTACCTGTAACACCACACAGCGCGCTGTATCCTCTACCTGTAACACCACACAGCACGCTGTATTCTCTACCTGTAACACCACACAGCACACACTGTATTCTCTACCTGTAACACCACACTGTATTCTCTACCTGTAACATCACACAGCACACTGTATTCTCTACCTGTAACACCACACAGCACGCTGTATTCTCTACCTGTAACACCACACAGCGCACTGTATTCTCTACCTGTAACACCACACAGCACTGTATTCTCTACCTGTAACACCACACAGCACGCTGTATTCTCTACCTGTAACACCACACAGCACGCTGTATTCTCTACCTGTAACACCACACAGCGCGCTGTATTCTCTACCTGTAACACCACACAGCACGCTGTATTCTCTACCTGTAACACCACACTGTATTCTCTACCTGTAACACCACACAGCACGCTGTATTCTCTACCTGTAACACCACACAGCACACTGTATTCTCTACCTGTAACACCACACAGCACGCTGTATTCTCTACCTGTAACAGCACACAGCACACTGTATTCTCTACCTGTTACACCACACAGCACGCTGTATTCTCTACCTGTAACACCACACAGCACACTGTATTCTCTACCTGTAACACCACACAGCACGCTGTATTCTCTACCTGTAACACCACACAGCATGCTGTATTCTCTACCTGTAACACCACACAGCACGCTGTATTCTCTACCTGTAACACCACACAGCACGCTGTATTCTCTACCTGTAACACCACACAGCACGCTGTATTCTCTACCTGTAACACCACACAGCACCCTCTATTCTCTACCTGTAACACCACACAGCACGCTGTATTCTCTACCTGTAACACCACACAGCACGCTGTATTCTCTACCTGTAACACCACACAGCGCTGTATTCTCTACCTGTAACACCACACAGCACACTGTATTCTCTACCTGTAACACCACAGCACGCTGTATTCTCTACCTCTAACACCACACAGCACTGTATTCTCTACCTGTAACACCACACAGCACACTGTATTTTCTACCTGGAACACCACACAGCACACTGTATTCTCTACCTGTAACACCACACAGCACACTGTATTCTCTACCTGTAACACCACACAGCACTGTATTCTCTACCTGTAACACCACACAGCACGCTGTATTCTCTACCTGTAACACCACACAGCACACTGTATTCTCTACCTGTAACACCACACAGCACGCTGTATTCTCTACCTGTAACACCACACAGCACGCTGTATTCTCTACCTGTAACACCACACAGCACTGTATTCTCTACCTGTAACACCACACAGCACTCTGTATTCTCTACCTGTAACACCACACAGCACGCTGTATTCTCTACCTGTAACACCACACAGCACGCTGTATTCTCTACCTGTAACACCACACAGCACGCTGTATTCTCTACCTGTAACACCACACAGCGCGCTGTATTCTCTACCTGTAACACCACACAGCGCGCTGTATTCTCTACCTGTAACACCACACAGCACGCTGTATTCTCTACCTGTAACACCACACAGCACACACTGTATTCTCTACCTGTAACACCACACAGCACACTGTATTCTCTACCTGTAACATCACACAGCACACTGTATTCTCTACCTGTAACACCACACAGCACGCTGTATTCTCTACCTGTAACACCACACAGCACGCTGTATTCTCTACCTGTAACACCACACTGTATTCTCTACCTGTAACACCACACAGCACGCTGTATTCTCTACCTGTAACACCACACAGCACGCTGTATTCTCTACCTGTAACACCACACAGCACTGTATTCTCTACCTGTAACACCACACAGCACTCTGTATTCTCTACCTGTAACACCACACAGCACTCTGTATTCTCTACCTGTAACACCACACAGCACGCTGTATTCTCTACCTGTAACACCACACAGCGCGCTGTATTCTCTACCTGTAACACCACACAGCACGCTGTATTCTCTACCTGTAACACCACACAGCACACACTGTATTCTCTACCTGTAACACCACACTGTATTCTCTACCTGTAACACCACACAGCACACTGTATTCTCTTCCTGTGACACCACACAGCACGCTGTATTCTCTACCTGTAACACCACACAGCACGCTGTATTCTCTTCCTGTAACACCACACAGCACACTGTATTCTCTACCTGTAACACCACACAGCACGCTGTATTCTCTTCCTGTAACACCACACAGCACGCTGTATTCTCTACCTGTAACACCACACAGCACACTGTATTCTCTACCTGTAACACCACACAGCACACTGTATTCTCTACCTGTAACACCACACAGCACTGTATTCTCTACCTGTAACACCACACAGCACACACTGTATTCTCTACCTGTAACACCACACAGCACACACTGTATTCTCTACCTGTAACACCACACAGCACACTGTATTCTCTACCTGTAACACCACACAGCACGCTGTATTCTCTACCTGTAACACCACACAGCACTGTATTCTCTACCTGTAACACCACACAGCACGCTGTATTCTCTACCTGTAACACCACACAGCACACTGTATTCTCTACCTGTAACACCACACAGCACTGTATTCTCTACCTGTAACACCACACAGCACACACTGTATTCTCTACCTGTAACACCACACAGCACGCTGTATTCTCTACCTGTAACACCACACAGCACTTTATTCTCTACCTGTAACACCACACAGCACTGTATTCTCTACCTGTAATGCTGATATTGGAATAAAGCAAAGAACTTTTTAAATTATTTTTTTCTTTTTCTTTCCACGCACCTATTATGATCTAGCATCTTTTATCTTTGAAATTCATTCCCACTTTATCCGATACTATCTTACATGGGATATACTGTTTATGCCTTGTTTTTTGTGCAGGTGGGATTGGCAGTGCCGTCTCTTATCCTCTCTGCTGTTTAGCATTATCTAATTGTGTTACTGCATCATTTTTTGTGCAGATACTGCAGTACTGCAATGACACTCCAACATGTGTGAACACAGCCCTAATTTCTCTGTAGACATTTGCACAATCAGTGAAGTTGAAACACCTGCTTCTGGCCGGTCACAGATGGTGAATCACGCCCTGCCCCCTGTCTGCATCATCAGCCTGTCCTCAGCAAACACACACAATGTGAGACAGAGGCATGGAAGATTTGTCTCCTAAGGTGGGAGAGCAGTGGGAGCAGAAGACAATGTGAAGTTTTCCTTATCCGGAGTCCCCCTTTAAATTGTCAGAGAAGACATAAGGCCCCTTCCCACATCTGTGGCCGTTTTTACCATCAGGAAACACTTATTAGGAAGCTTCCGTCTACCATAAGACTAAGCGAATGGAGGAGGAGTAAAAACCACATCACCACATACTCACCAGCTGCAGTGGTGCCCTCCTTGCTCTTCTGGCTATGCAAGCGCTCAAGTAGGTCACTCATGTACCACAGTGCTCGAGGGGAAAAGAACGGCATCAGGCACAAAGCTGCCTCTGGGTAGAAGAGTGATCGACAGGGCTGGGAGCCAACCACCCCCGGATCTGTCAGACACGGCACTGCTTTTAACTATCTGCGCTAATTAGGAGCACATACAGTTAAAGGGCCAGATGCCGCTGCTGGGACAGAGCGGTGAACAGTATTCCCGACACTTACCTATAGGGACGACTGGGCTGCGAACTAGTATGCTGGCTCCTCTATGGCAGGAAGTTAACAGCATCATAGGCAGTACCCACCACAGCGACTGGATGCCAGTGGCGGATTAACTGTATCATGGGTCCCAGGCTGCCCACAGATCTATAGTCCACCTGAGGTGCTGCACTTATATAACATTTCCTAGCCACCTATGAGGAAACTCCCCATCTACAGTGCCCACTTCTGTAGCCAATGCGGTATTAGCACCCCTTAAAACTGCCCCATAAATTAGTCACCCCCACACAGTACTGAACCCATTATTTCCCCCCATGCAGATCTCTATATTAGCGTCCAATACAGTAGTCAGTCCCCCACCAATAGTGCCCCATACAGTAGTCAGTCCCCCACCAATAGTGCCCCATACAGTAGTCAGTCCCCCACCAATAGTGCCCCATACAGTAGTCAGTCCCCCACCAATAGTGCCCCATACAGTAGTCAGTCCCCCACCAATAGTGCCCCATACAGTAGTCAGTCCCCCAATAGTGCCCCATACAGTAGTCAGTCCCCCACCAATAGTGCCCCATACAGTAGTCAGCCCCCCACCAATAGTGCCCCATATAGTAGTCAGTCTCCCCAATAGTGCCCCCCTGGTGTGGTGGTGGGTGTTTGTTAATTTTAATATCCAAAGGTGTTAAGTAGGGAGATGATTTAGCTCTCTGCAATTTTGAGTCTCCTATTAGTTGAGGTGTGCATGACACTGTGAACCAATGTGACCACATGCTGCTAGCAGTAAGACCTAACCACTAGTGTCGTTACTATGTGGCCATAAAATATACGTTTGTATGACTAATCCGTCTGATCACAGCGTCTAAAGGACACATTTATCTGCAACATTGTAACAGTCTCTATATTACTGATTCTTATCCTATCCTGCCATCTTCTGGCTATCCAATATACTGCAGGTCCCATGGGCTACAATAGTGTTGGATGTACACTATTTGGTAATCTCTATTAGAAACAACTCTCCCGAACATCTTTATTAATTTTATTAGTTTATTGCACACGGTTATTAAAAGAATCTCATTAAAAGCTACGTTTTAATCGTAAGGGATCTGTATAGTATAGGATTTCTTTTTTTGTTAATCACTATTGTACCTAGCATGATTGATCCTGGGCGACCCCTTGTTGTATAAAATAGTGCCCCATACACTAGTTATTCCCCCACCCATAGTGCCCCATACGGTAGTCAGTCCCCCACCCATAGTGCCCCATACGGTAGTCAGTCCCCCACCCACAGTGCCCCATACGGTAGTCAGTCCCCCACCCAGTACTCCATACAGTAGTCAGTCCCCCACCCACAGTGCCCCATACGGTAGTCAGTCCCCCACCCACAGTGCCCCATACAGTAGTCAGTCCCCCACCCACAGTGCCCCATACGGTAGTCAGTCCCCCACCCATAGTGCCCCATACGGTAGTCAGTCCCCCACCCATAGTGCCCCATACGGTAGTCAGTCCCCCACCCATAGTGCCCCATACGGTAGTCAGTCCCCCACCCACAGTGCCCCATACGGTAGTCAGTCCCCCACCCAGTACTCCATACAGTAGTCAGTCCCCCACCCACAGTGCCCCATACGGTAGTCAGTCCCCCACCCACAGTGCCCCATACGGTAGTCAGTCCCCCACCCACAGTGCCCCATACGGTAGTCAGTCCCCCACCCACAGTGCCCCATACGGTAGTCAGTCCCCCACCCACAGTGCCCCATACGGTAGTCAGTCCCCCACCCACAGTGCCCCATACGGTAGTCAGTCCCCCACCCACAGTGCCCTATACGGTAGTCAGTCCCCCACCCATAGTGCCCCATACAGTAGTCAGTCCCCCACCCAGTACTCCATACAGTAGTCAGTCCCCCACCCACAGTGCCCCATACAGTAGTCAGTCCCCCACCCACAGTGCCCCATACAGTAGTCAGTCCCCCACCCACAGTGCCCCATACAGTAGTCAGTCCCCCACCCACAGTGCCCCATACAGTAGTCAGTCCCCCACCCACAGTGCCCCATACAGTAGTCAGTCCCCCACCCACAGTGCCCCATACAGTAGTCAGTCCCCCACCCACAGTGCCCCATACAGTAGTCAGTCCCCCACCCACAGTGCCCCATACAGTAGTCAGTCCCCCACCCACAGTGCCCCAGACAGTAGTCAGTCCCCCACCCACAGTGCCCCAGACAGTAGTCAGTCCCCCACCCACAGTGCCCCAGACAGTAGTCAGTCCCCCACCCACAGTGCCCCAGACAGTAGTCAGTCCCCCACCCATAGTGCCCCATACAGTAGTCAGTCCCCCACCCAGTACTCCATACAGTAGTCAGTCCCCCACCCACAGTGCCCCATACAGTAGTCAGTCCCCCACCCACAGTGCCCCATACAGTAGTCAGTCCCCCACCCACAGTGCCCCATACAGTAGTCAGTCCCCCACCCACAGTGCCCCATACAGTAGTCAGTCCCCCCACCCATGGTGCCCCAGACAGTAGTCAGTCCCCCACCCATAGTGCCCCATACAGTAGTCAGTCCCCCACCAATAGTGCCCCATACAGTAGTCAGTCCCCCAAACGTTTGTTACTTACCTCATTATTGCCCCTCTTTATAGTTTGCTTCTCTTCCAGGTAGATGGGCTGGACTTCAATGCTGCGGCTGCTCCGCCTGCAGGATATACCTGGCACAAGCAGCCTATGTGATGATGCCACCAAGCTTCCCGTGACAGGACGTGGCACTGCCTTCTATTACAACACACTTCTAGGCAGCTGTCATTTTTTTTTCTTTTTTTTGCAGAAATCAGTAGTATAAATAATTTTAAGAAACTCTAGAATAGGTTTTATTAGGCAGAAAAGCCTCTTTCTGTACTCAAAAAGCAATCTCCCAGCCTCCCCCACTCACTTCTTATCTGTTCATTATCAGGCAAACACGTCAGAGAAGCCAGTGAAGACGGGTTCTGCTGTGTCTATTATATCCTATGGAGGGGGGAGGGGACGAGGGAGATGAGTGAGCAGGGAGAAGAGACATGAAGGTCAGCTGTTTTAAGAATGGGGACCTAAAATGCTGGACTCAGGGGTCAGAAAGGTCAGTGCTTATCTAGGAACTTGCTGAGAGAAGATTTCAGGGTGTTGTGCAGGACTACTCCGTGCTCACTCACTCCTCTCAGCCCCTCCCCTCTCCATAGAGCATAATGGACACAGAAATCCTGCTTCTTCTGAAGTCAGGGGGGAGCTAGGAAAACTGCTTTTTCAGTACAGATGGAAACTCTTTTGGTAAATAAAACCTATTACAGTGTTTCTTAAAATCGCTTGTACTATGACAGTTACGCTTTAAGCAATGCGAGCTGTAATAGGAGGCGGCGTGTCCCGGAACAGGCAGGGCATGCTTCTGTGGCAGGTACATGCTGCAGTTTATAATATGGACAGTCCAGGCAGGCGCCCAGACCGCTCATATTATAATTAGCTGTGCTGTCTCATTGGCAGGCCATCGCTAGGGCCCAAGAATAATGAGGTTGACGTGCCTGATCTTCATGAGCAGCCAATTACGGCTCCATGATGACATGTGACCCTGGTAAAACCATGACCGTAATGGGATGTATGTCCTAGTGGTGTGGTGGCGATAGGCGAGTACACAGCATAATATACCAGAGGGCGACCTCCGGAGGGGGCACTAGGAGACTTCTGTCTGCTGATCACAATATCACTTCCAGGTCAACATACAGTGCGACCACAGGAGCCGCTGATGATAAGCCATCACGCAGATAGCCAGGTTTAACTGTCTGTGTCCTGGATATGCCCGCCATTACACTGAAGCCTCCACATCACTGGAAGGGAGGTACCCAAGGCTGTGACGCTTCAGCTCTTACTAAACTACAACTCCCAGCATCTACAGCAGGGTGTCAAACTCCACGACAACCAGGCATGATGGGCAGGTATGACACCCCGATCTAGAGCCTTCTCCCCAAACCTGTGACTGCTCCCCCATGCATTACAAAACTACCACCCCTAGCATGTCTGGACAGCAGTGACCTTTAAAAGGGTACTCCAGCAAAAAAATTAAAATCAACTGGTGTGAATTTTTAAAATGATTTTGATTTATTCATCTCCAGTCTTTCAGTACTTATCAGCTGCTGTATGTCCTGCAGGAAGTGGTATATTCTCTCTAGTCTAACAGAGCTCTCTGCTGCCACACCTGTCCATGTCAGGAACTGTCCAGAGCAGGAGAGGTTTTCTATGGGGATTTGCTGCTGCTCTGGACAGTTCCTGACATGGACAGAGGTGGCAGCAGAGAGCACTGTGTCAGACTGGAGAGAATAAACCACTTCCTGCAGGACATACAGCAGCTGATAAGTAATGGACGACTGGAGATTATTTTACAAAAGTAAATTACAAATATATAGATAACTGACGCCAGTTGATTTGAAAAAAAAAATTCACTTGAAGCGCCCTTAAATAATAACGCCCCCCAGACAGCGCCCCCTACCGGTACCAGATACATGAAGAGCAATAAATCCCAGTGCAGAAATGAAACATTCGGCTTCATGTGACACAAACCCTGAGCCAAGACTCGAACAACAAGCAGTTTTGTATTAGTTTTTTTTTTTTTCCAAGAAAAGGAGAAAGTTTTTACATCATTTACAAAATCTACAGAATATAAGATAAGATCATGGCAGGATGCGTGGAGAGAGAAGCCCCCCGGACACCACCGTCCAGGGGAACAAACGCTTAAAATCAAAATCCTCATTACAAGAAAATAACAAACCGATTAAAAAGGAGGAGGAGGAGGAGTGCAAATAAGAGGAGGAGGAATCCTTCAGAGTCTGCACAGAGAACAAAGGGATCTACAGGTATCAAACTTCTGGAATGTTCCTGGGATTGTATGAGAGGGAGGGGCCCCAAGCACAAAGGTGCGGTTACACCCGGGGGTCACCAGCTAATGACTTAGGGTCCTATTCCACAGGCTGACCAGGGCCCGATCATCAATGTAAACAAGCGACGATCTGCTAGATTGGCGCTCGTTTACTGGCCCTATTCCACGGCCCGATAATCGTTCAGCGAGGGCTGCAGGGACATCGTTACCTATCTCCTTGCAGCCCTGGTTTAAACATTATACTTTACCCATCCAGACTGCAGAGCTTCTTCTGTGCTCCTTCTCCCCGGGTCCCGCACACAGCAGTAGCTTTAAAACACGGCCAGTCTGAGCGGACAGACCACTCAGCCAATCACTGTCCGGTACCGCCGCGGCCAGTGATTGGCTGAGCGGTCTGTCAGCTCACACCGGCCGCTCCGAAGCTACTGCTGCGAGCTGGACCGAGAGAAGGAGCACAGAAGAAGCTCTGCAGCCTGGATAAGTATGATGTTTTTAAATCATCAGTCGCCTGCTGCCCACCGCCATTCCATGTAGCGATGCGCAGGCGGCAACCGATGATTTTAGGTTTGAACCTAAATGAACGATCAGCCGATGACGCGATCGGCTGATCGTTCTCTCTACTCCCCGGAGCAATAATCAGCCGAATCAGGCCAATTATCACTCCATGGAATAGGCCCCTTACTCCTGGAGAGTTGTGGGATTCATCAAGCTTTTCCTTAAAGCGAATCTACTACTTAGATCATTACTTAGACCCAATTGGCATCAGAAACGATGCAGACGGCAGGAACCATATAAAAACCTTTCAATGATCTGAGTAGCAAAATCACTTTAAAAAGTTTGTCATTTAAAAAAATACTAGGAACGTCACAAGTTTTGATCAGTTGGGGCAGAATGTTCAGAGCCAAAACAATGTGTAAAGCAAGTAGGGAGAGAAGCGCAGCTCAGCGATTGGCTCTCCCAGGCTGTCACATGGCTACAGCTGGGCTCCTCCTAGAGATCAGTCGAGGCCTGATCACACAGACCCAAAACAATCAAAGCTTCTGACCCATCTCCACAATGTTTTTTCTTTTTAAGTTAAAGTGCCCAGTTAAAGTTTAAAACTAGTTAAGGTGCGGGCAGATCCAGGAGAACAGAATTTTTTCTATTTCCTTAAATTGTGATGTAGTGGAGCTCTGTCACCGCTGCCTATAGGATGTAGGTCCTCTAGTCTCAGACCTAAGGCTGCCACACACAGACATCAGCCGAACCTGCCGTTTCCAGAGGGACCGCCTCCCCCAACAGGTGTCTGGGAGGAGGACACGCCCACCCCCAACAGATGATGTCAGGGAGGACCCCCCCCCCCCGACAGATGTCAGAGAGGAGGAAGTCCCCCCCAACAGATGACCTCAGGGAGGTCAGCCGTCCCCCTCCAAAGATGTCATGGAGGTAATTGGCCATGAATTTTAGCGCTCAGTGCCATTTTCGGTAGAGATAAGCCCCCGTCAGGACTGTGACAGTGGATTTCTCCCCTCTTCCCATGGGAGAATTGAATAGGAATATCTTGTCTAGGCCATGAGCTGTCATTTGTGTATGGCAGCCTACTGAGAAGGCTAGAGGAAGAAGCAATCCCATAATATAACGGTCTAGCAGACCACATTAGTAATGGATCCAATTCCTCTGTCACATATAGGTAGAGTGGACACAGTATCTATATCCATACACCTGTGAGTGGATTATTGGATGGTATATAGTACACACCTGCCCATAAGTTCCTTCCAATAGAGGCTAATGCCAAGGCATGACTTGTACTATATACAGTGTTGTGTACCTGCGGAGCCTATAGTACTTACACTTTCTCTCTCTGCACCATGCTAGCTCCTGCCTCTCTATCCTCGGCTGCTCGCTGGGTGACATTTGGGCGCCTGCTCTCTCCATCTAGAAGCCCTGCTGTTGTCTCGCTTGCTTTGGTTATGAGGGTGGGAATCTCTCCTGCCTTGCCGGGGGTAATAACCATGGCCTCACCGTTTCGGGTTTGCTGAAAAGTAAAGGGGGCAGTGCATGCGGATGGGTGGGCCGCTACCTGACTAGGACAGTACTGAATGCTCATGAGGTTCAGGCCAGTGTCATAGGTGGCTGCGTTTATGGGGAGACATAGGGAGGCTGAAGTTTCTTGCATCACTTTGGTGGTTACCACATACAATGCGGGGCGGACCATGGGGGCGGCGAGAGAGAAGGCAGGGGCTTGTACCACTTTCGGCTGTTCTAAGATGAGGGTTTTTTTCTGACAGTTCCCCAGCTGAGCGATAGCTCCTCCAGGATTGTACAAGTCCGTGGCCAGCCTGGCTGTTCCAGTCTTCCCTACATTTAATAGAAGCTGCTGTTCTCTTCCTGAAATGTATTTAACGCCAGCCACAAAGTTCCCGGAGATTGGTATGGTCCCTTGGGAGCTGTTCACTCCAGTTTTCAATATCGGCAGTGTCTTCTCGGCTGGCCGTGTGACACACTCTCGCTTGACGATGACGTTGTGGACCGGAGCGGCTGCCTTGGCTATGCTTGCAGGCTGGTGTACCCCGGCAGCTGCCGGAGACAAGTTGTCTTTATAGCTGTATAGCCGCTGTATGACGGCAGCGGGCTGCAGTGCTGCTGGCGCACTGGAGCGATCTTTCTCACGGACTTTTTGGAGAATGGTCTCAGTCACAGAACTGGATAAGACCCTGGGCTCCTTCTTTAAGGGTGCAGCCTTGATAGCGGTGGGGACAATGACAGGAGCGGCTGTCCTTTGTGCTGCAGACAGTTCGGCAGACTCCCGCGCTCGCTCGGCCAGGAACTTTCTTATTTCTTGCTCTATGCTATCATCACTGTCCACTGAGCTGCTGTCCTGGGGATCGGGCAAGGCACTACTACTACTAACCTTCACTGACTTCTCTGAGGCACACGCTGGCTTACAGTCCATGGGTTTGCTAACAGAAGAGGAGTCCGTACTTCCCACTGGAAACTTTTTCTCTTCCTTCACTTTAACGTTAGTCTTTGACTTCTTGAGGGGATTTTCCTTCAGTTCGTTGGGAATTACGAGGCAGCTTTTGATAACGAGGGGTTTGGGATGGCAGTCCTTCTGCTCCACAGTTCCCCCTAGGGTTTCCAACGATCGGGTTGTGGTTTCCCCAAATCGGACCTTCTTCTTACACTGTGGTCGGCCATCTTTTGGTCTCTTTTTCCACTTTCTTTTAGACCTCAGCAGGTCCTTTATAGCGGAGTCCAGGTCTTCATCGCTGTCCAGAGAGCTGCTCTTATCCCCGCTGCAGTTACTTCTCACCTTCATGTACATTTTTCGTCTCCCTCCAATCACTCCGGGAGAAGACTCCAGACTTTCCATAGCTTGGATAATGTGATGCTTGGCATCCTCAGACTGGCGGGGAGGCTTATAAGAGTCCTCTGAGCACGGCTCAGTAGTTTTACTCAAGTGTTGAGTAAAGGGTACGGCAGAATGGACTGGGCTGCTATCAACATTCACAGACTCAACCCCTTTACCAGAAGATTCCTTCAGTACAATTTTGCTTTCGATGACTTTGCCTTTACTTGTGCCAGCTGCCTTAGCACCGGGAGGGGGCAGCTGTTTTGGGGGGTCAGACTTTTGTTCCTTTGGTATCTGTTTGGCTGAGGTTGTGCCCTGACTCTCCGCTTGTGCCTTCTGAGCCAGAAATGTTCTAATCTCTTGCTCTATGCTGTCATCGCTGTCCACAGAGCTGTCACTCACACACGGGGATGCCAGCTCAGCTGGAGGCTTCTCATGCAAAACTGAAAAAGAACTTTGTGGTTGTGAAGGCAATATGGCCTTGGAGATGTCCAGTATGGCCTCCGCACACATCAGCTCTGCCGCTGTCTCCGCTCTGCGCGTAGCTGCTACTTCAGTTTGGTATTCCAGACTCCGCTCATCTCCAGAATGTAAGGCTCTCTTACTCGTGAAGTCTTGAGACGCTGTCGTTTTGATGGTGGTCAGTTTTCTCTTCCTATGGTCTGTCGTCTTTTTCAGGGATTCAGGAGGGGACGTCTTCGTCTGGCACTGAGCAGCGTCTGACGCTGCATGCGCTGTGCTTTTCCTGTCTTTCTCTGGATATGACCTGGGAGCAGAGGAGCTGACACTTCCTTCCAATCTGCTTTTTTCCAGTTGGTAGAGCTGAATGGCTTCCTCAATGCCATCATCACTGCTGGAGTCTGAGAGATCGGCACACTGAGCAGGAGGAGGAGGAGGTGGAGGTGGAGGAGGAAGGGCTGGTCTCATGACGTTGGACTTGGCTGGGCCGGGCGCTGCCTTCAGGTGGAAGTTACTTCTCCAGCTTTCTGCTTTAGGTTTGGGATTCTTAGCCGGTAGATTAAGGCTCTCGGTTTTGACGGCTGGCCCCTTCAGTCCTTGCTTGAAGCTGGATTTCTCTACAGCCTTGATGGGTTTTGGTTTGGCTGCACAGGGTGCGGCTTTTTTTATGGCTCCGGACTCGATTACATTATTTTGCAGCTTCTTCTCGATAAGAAACTGCTCGATTTCCTCTTTGATGCTCTGCTCGAAGGAGTCATCGCTCCCCACACTGTCTGGGGAGGAGCAGCGGGACAGGCTCTGCATGGGGAAGGAATCGCACACTTTGGGGGAGGTCACCATCTTGACGGGTGACCTCCTGGCCGGGGCGGCTTTCACTTTGTCTCCGTCATGTTCTGCAGCAATGTGTGGGCTCTTGGCTACAGTGACTGAGGATGACGGGGTGGCGTTGCCCTTGTTCTTTAAGTACTCCTGGATGGCTTCTTCAATGTCTCTGTCTACAGAATCATCACTGTCCGAGTCCAGAGCGAGATCCCTGAAGCCTGTGTCCTCCTCTTTAATGTCTTTGAAATGTGTCGGGACGATGAGTGCGGCAGTCTCTCTAGCGTGTGCTCTGAACAGGGCCGGACCACCCTTCACTCCTCTGTCAATGTGAAGATCCCCCTTTCTGTTCTTCTGCATAATCCGCTCATATTCAAAGTTCACAGTCAGAGAAGACACATCATTCTGTGGACTGTCTATAGCACCCTCAACGTCTGCGGCTACCGGTACGGGCTGAGGAAGGGCGGGGGTCACTCTACAGGGTGCAGTGTTACATCCAAACGGCGTCCATTGTGTCTGAAAAGCTGCCAGAGGAGGAGCGTTCAGAAGGAACATTCTAGCTGTAGGTGCGATGTCTGCGAACACCAGAGGATCTCATATCCTGAAGGGGGAAGAGAGAGAGGAAGGGTTAACAGGAAGCAAATACAAGAACACACAATACAGGAGACCCCCTAAAAGTGGTGGTGGGGGGGATCCGGAGAGGAAGCACCTTCTGTTATGCCAGAATAACATGGTACATCACATGATCACTCTCACCCAACTCTGAGCAGTGTCCTCTGAGCGTGGCAGCAGTGGACGAAGGGCCGCGTGTCAGCAGTGGGCGACGGGCGGTGTAGTAGTAGTAGATGATGATGGGCGGTGTAGTAGCAGTAGATAATGATGGGCGGTGTAGTAGTAGATGATGATGGGCGGTGTAGTAGTAGTAGATGATGATGGGCGGTGTAGTAGTAGTAGTAGATGATGATGGGCGGTGTAGTAGTAGATGATGATGGGCGGTGTAGTAGTAGTAGATGATGATGGGCGGTGTAGTTGTAGTAGTAGATGATGATGGGCGGTGTAGTAGCAGTAGATGATGGGCGGTGTAGTTGTAGTAGTAGATGATGATGGGCGGTGTAGTAGATGATGGGCGGTGTAGTTGTAGTAGTAGATGATGATGGGCGGTGTAGTAGATGATGGGCGGTGTTGTAGTAGTAGTAGATGATGATGGGCGGTGTAGTAGATGATGGGCGGTGTAGTAGTAGTAGATGATGATGGGCGGTGTAGTAGATGATGGGCGGTGTAGTAGTAGTAGATGATGATGGGCGGTGTAGTAGATGATGGGCGGTGTAGTAGTAGTAGATGATGATGGGCGGTGTAGTAGATGATGGGCGGTGTAGTAGTAGCAGTAGATGATGGGCGGTGTAGTAGATGATGATGGGCGGTGTAGTAGCAGTAGATGATGGGCAGTGTAGTAGTAGCAGATGATGATGATGGGCGGTGTAGTAGTAGCAGTAGATTATGATGGGCAGTGTAGTAGTAGTAGATGATGATGGGCGGTGTAGTAGTAGTAGATGATGATGGGCGGTGTAGTAGTAGTAGATGATGATGGGCGGTGTAGTAGTAGTAGATGATGATGGGCGGTGTAGTTGTAGTAGTAGATGATGATGGGCGGTGTAGTTCTAATAGTAGATGATGATGGGCGGTGTAGTTGTAATAGTAGATGAAGATGGGCGGTGTAGTTGTAGTAGTAGATGATGATGGGCGGTGTAGTAGCAGTAGATGATGGGCGGTGTAGTAGTAGCAGTAGATGATGTGCAGTGTAGTAGTAGATGATGATGGGCGGTGTAGTAGTAGTAGATGATGATGGGCGGTGTAGTAGTAGATGATGATGGGCGGTGTAGTAGTAGTAGATGATGATGGGCGGTGTAGTAGTAGATGATGATGGGCGGTGTAGTAGTAGCAGTAGATGATGTGCAGTGTAGTAGTAGATGATGATGGGCGGTGTAGTAGTAGTAGATGATGATAAGCGGTGTAGTAGTAGATGATGGGCGGTGTAGTAGTAGCAGTAGATGATGGGCGGTGTAGAAGTAGTAGATGATGATGGGCGGTGTAGTAGTAGTAGCAGCAGATGATGGGCGGTGTAGTAGCAGTAGATGATGGGCGGTGTAGTTGTAGTAGCAGTAGATGATGGGCGGTGTAGTAGTAGTAGATGATGGGCGGTGTAGTAGCAGTAGATGATGGGCGGTGTAGTAGTAGTAGTAGATGATGGGCGGTGTAGTAGTAGATGATGATGGGCGGTGTAGTAGTAGATGATGATGGGCGGTGTAGTTGTAGTAGCAGTAGATGATGGGCGGTGTAGTAGCAGCAGATGATGGGCGGTGTAGTAGCAGCAGATGATGGGCGGTGTAGTAGCAGTAGATGATGGGCGGTGTAGTAGTAGTAGTAGATGATGGGCGGTGTAGTAGTAGATGATGATGGGCGGTGTAGTAGTAGATGATGATGGGCGGTGTAGTTGTAGTAGCAGTAGATGATGGGCGGTGTAGTAGCAGCAGATGATGGGCGGTGTAGTAGCAGTAGATGATGGGCGGTGTAGTTGTAGTAGCAGTAGATGATGGGCGGTGTAGTAGTAGTAGCAGTAGATGATGGGCGGTGTAGTAGTAGTAGATGATGGGCGGTGTAGTAGTAGTAGATGATGGGCGGTGTAGTAGCAGTAGATGATGGGCGGTGTAGTAGCAGTAGATGATGATGGGCGGTGTAGTAGCAGTAGATGATGATGGGCGGTGTAGTAGTAGTAGTAGATGATGATGGGCGGTGTAGTAGCAGTAGATGATGGGCGGTGTAGTAGTAGTAGATGATGATGATGGGCGGTGTAGTAGTAGTAGTAGATGATGGGCGGTGTAGTAGTAGTAGATGATGATGATGGGCGGTGTAGTAGTAGTAGCAGTAGATGATGATGGGCGGTGTAGTAGATGATGATGGGCGGTGTAGTAGTAGTAGCAGTAGATGATGATGGGCGGTGTAGTAGATGATGATGGGCGGTGTAGTAGTAGTAGATGATGGGCGGTGTAGTAGTAGATGATGATGGGCAGTGTAGTAGTAGATGATGATGGGCGGTGTAGTAGTAGATGATGATGGGCGGTGTAGTAGTAGATGATGATGGGCGGTGTATTTGTAGTAGCAGCAGATGATGGGCAGTGTAGTAGATGATGGGCGGTGTAGTAGTAGTAGCAGTAGATGATGATGGGCGGTGTAGTAGCAGTAGATGATGGGCGGTGTAGTAGTAGATGATGATGGGCGGTGTAGTAGTAGTAGATGATGATGGGCGGTGTAGTAGTAGATGATGATGGGCGGTGTAGTAGTAGCAGTAGATGATGTGCAGTGTAGTAGTAGATGATGATGGGCGGTGTAGTAGTAGTAGATGATGATAAGCGGTGTAGTAGTAGATGATGGGCGGTGTAGTAGTAGCAGTAGATGATGGGCGGTGTAGAAGTAGTAGATGATGATGGGCGGTGTAGTAGTAGTAGCAGCAGATGATGGGCGGTGTAGTAGCAGTAGATGATGGGCGGTGTAGTTGTAGTAGCAGTAGATGATGGGCGGTGTAGTAGTAGTAGATGATGGGCGGTGTAGTAGCAGTAGATGATGGGCGGTGTAGTAGTAGTAGATGATGGGCGGTGTAGTAGTAGTAGTAGATGATGGGCGGTGTAGTAGTAGATGATGATGGGCGGTGTAGTAGTAGATGATGATGGGCGGTGTAGTAGTAGTAGATGATGGGCGGTGTAGTAGCAGTAGATGATGGGCGGTGTAGTAGCAGTAGATGATGGGCGGTGTAGTAGCAGTAGATGATGGGCGGTGTAGTAGTAGATGATGGGCGGTGTAGTAGTAGATGATGATGGGCGGTGTAGTAGTAGATGATGATGGGCGGTGTAGTTGTAGTAGCAGTAGATGATGGGCGGTGTAGTAGCAGCAGATGATGGGCGGTGTAGTAGCAGTAGATGATGGGGCGGTGTAGTTGTAGTAGCAGTAGATGATGGGCGGTGTAGTAGTAGTAGTAGCAGTAGATGATGGGCGGTGTAGTAGTAGTAGATGATGGGCGGTGTAGTAGTAGTAGATGATGGGCGGTGTAGTAGCAGTAGATGATGGGCGGTGTAGTAGCAGTAGATGATGGGCGGTGTAGTAGCAGTAGATGATGATGGGCGGTGTAGTAGTAGTAGTAGATGATGATGGGCGGTGTAGTAGCAGTAGATGATGGGCGGTGTAGTAGTAGTAGATGATGATGATGGGCGGTGTAGTAGTAGTAGTAGATGATGGGCGGTGTAGTAGTAGTAGATGATGATGATGGGCGGTGTAGTAGTAGTAGCAGTAGATGATGATGGGCGGTGTAGTAGATGATGATGGGCGGTGTAGTAGATGATGATGGGCGGTGTAGTAGTAGTAGCAGTAGATGATGATGGGCGGTGTAGTAGATGATGATGGGCGGTGTAGTAGTAGTAGATGATGGGCGGTGTAGTAGTAGATGATGATGGGCAGTGTAGTAGTAGATGATGATGGGCGGTGTAGTAGTAGATGATGATGGGCGGTGTAGTAGTAGATGATGATGGGCGGTGTAGTTGTAGTAGCAGCAGATGATGGGCAGTGTAGTAGATGATGGGCGGTGTAGTAGTAGTAGCAGTAGATGATGGGCGGTGTAGTAGTAGATGATGATGGGCGGTGTAGTAGTAGTAGATGATGATGGGCGTAGTAGGAGTAGTAGATGATGATGGGCGGTGTAGTAGTAGATGATGGGCGGCTGTAGTTGAGTAGTAGATGATGGGCGGTGTTAGTAGTAGATGTATGGGGCGGGGTAGTAGTAGTAGAGTGATGGCGGTTGTAGTAGTAGTAGATGACTGGGCGGTGTAGTATGTAGTAGATGATGGGCGGCTGTAGTAGTAGTAGATGATGGGCGGTGTAGTAGCAGTAGTAGATGTGGGCTGGTGTAGTAGTAGTAGATGATGATGGGCGCTGTAGTAGTAGCAGGTAGATGTATGCGGCGGTGTGTAGTAGTAGATGATGATGGGCGGTGTAGTAGTATGTAGATGATGATGGGCGGTGTAGTAGTAGTAGATGATGGGCGGTGTAGTAGTAGTAGATGATGGGCGGTGTAGTAGTAGTAGATGATGGGCGGTGTAGTAGTAGTAGATGATGATGGGCGGTGTAGTAGTAGTAGATGATGATGGGCGGTGTAGTAGTAGTAGATGATGGGCGGTGTAGTAGATGATGATGGGGCGGTGTTAGTAGAGTAGATGATGGCGGTGTAGTAGTAGTTGATGATGGGCGGTGTAGTAGTAGATGATGATGGGCGGTGTAGTAGAGTAGATGATGATGGGCGGTTTTGTAGTAGCATTAGATGATGATGGGCGGTGTAGTAAGTAGATGTATGATGGGCGGTGTAGTAGTAGATGATGATGGGCGGTGTAGTAGTAGATGATGATGGTGGTGTAGTAGTAGTAGATGATGGGCGGTGTAGTAGTAGATGATGATGGGCGGTGTAGTAGTAGATGATGATGGGCGGTGTAGTAGTAGATGATGATGGGCGGTGTAGTAGTAGATGATGATGATGGGCGGTGTAGTAGTAGTAGATGATGATGATGGGCGGTGTAGTAGTAGTAGATGATGATGGGCGGTATAGTAGTAGATGATGGGCGGTGTAGTAGTAGTAGATGATGATGGGCGGTGTAGTAGTAGATGATGGGCGGTGTAGTAGTAGATGATGGGCGGTGTAGTAGTAGTAGATGATGGGCGGTGTAGTAGTAGTAGTAGATGATGTGCGGTGTAGTTGTAGTAGTAGATGATGTGCGGTGTAGTAGATGATGGGCGGTGTAGTAGTAGATGATGGGCGGTGTAGTAGTAGTAGATGATGGGCGGTGTAGTAGTAGTAGATGATGGGCGGTGTAGTAGTAGTAGTAGATGATGGGCGGTGTAGTAGTAGTAGTAGATGATGGGCGGTGTAGTAGCAGTAGATGATGGGCGGTGTAGTAGTAGTAGATGATGATGGGCGGTGTAGTAGTAGCAGTAGATGATGGGCGGTGTAGTAGTAGTAGATGATGATGGGCGGTGTAGTAGTAGCAGTAGATGATGGGCGGTGTAGTAGTAGTAGATGATGGGCGGTGTAGTAGTAGTAGATGATGGGCGGTGTAGTAGTAGTAGATGATGGGCGGGGTAGTAGTAGATGATGGGCGGTGTAGTAGTAGTAGTATGATGGGCGGTGTTAGTAGTAGATAGATGATGGGCGGTGTAGTAAGTAGATGATGATGGGCGGTGTAGGAGTAGATGATGAGTGGGCGGTGTATGTAGTAGTATGATGATGGGCGGTGTAGTAGTAGTAGATGATGATGGGCGGTGTAGTAGTAGATGATGGGCGGTGTAGTAGTAGTAGATGATGGGCGGTGTAGTAGTAGATGATGATGGGCGGTGTAGTAGTAGTAGATGATGATGGGCGGTGTAGTAGTAGTAGATGATGATGGGCGGTGTAGTAGTAGTAGATGATGGGCGGTGTAGTAGTAGTAGATGATGGGCGGTGTAGTAGTAGATGATGATGGGCGGTGTAGTAGTAGTAGATGATGGGCGGTGTAGTAGTAGATGATGATGAGGGGCGGTGTAGTAGTAGTAGTAGATGATGGGCGGTGTAGTAGTAGTAGTAGATGATGGGCGGTGTAGTAGCAGTAGATGATGGGCGGTGTAGTAGTAGTAGATGATGATGGGCGGTGTAGTAGTAGCAGTAGATGATGGGCGGTGTAGTAGTAGTAGATGATGATGGGCGGTGTAGTAGTAGCAGTAGATGATGGGCGGTGTAGTAGTAGATGATGATGGGCGGTGTAGTAGTAGATGATGATGGGCGGTGTAGTAGTAGATGATGATGGGCAGTGTAGTAGTAGATGATGATGGGCGGTGTAGTAGTAGTAGATGATGGGCGGTGTAGTAGTAGATGATGATGGGCGGTGTAGTAGTAGTAGATGATGATGGGCGGTGTAGTAGTAGTAGTAGATGATGGGCGGTGTAGTAGCAGTAGATGATGGGCGGTGTAGTAGTAGCAGTAGATGATTATGGGCAGTGTAGTAGTAGTAGCAGTAGATGATGGGCGGTGTAGTAGTAGATGATGATGGGCGGTGTAGTAGTAGTAGATGATGATGGGCGGTGTAGTAGTAGTAGATGATGATGGGCGGTGTAGTAGTAGATGATGGGCGGTGTAGTAGTAGATGATGATGGGCGGTGTAGTAGTAGATGATGATGGGCGGTGTAGTAGTAGTAGATGATGATGGGCGGTGTAGTAGTAGTAGATGATGATGGGCGGTGTAGTAGTAGATGATGATGGGCGGTGTAGTAGTAGATGATGATGGGCGGTGTAGTAGTAGATGATGATGGGCGGTGTAGTAGTAGTAGATGATGATGGGCGGTGTAGTAGTAGATGATGATGGGCGGTGTAGTAGTAGATGATGGGCGGTGTAGTAGTAGATGATGATGGGCGGTGTAGTAGTAGTAGATGATGATGGGCGGTGTAGTAGTAGATGATGATGGGCGGTGTAGTAGTAGATGATGATGGGCGGTGTAGTAGTAGTAGATGATGATGGGCGGTGTAGTAGTAGATGATGATGGGCGGTGTAGTAGCAGTAGATGATGATGGGCGGTGTAGTAGTAGATGATGATGGGCGGTGTAGTAGTAGTAGATGATGATGGGCGGTGTAGTAGTAGATGATGATGGGCGGTGTAGTAGCAGTAGATGATGATGGGTGGTGTAGTAGTAGATGATGATGGGCGGTGTAGTAGTAGTAGATGATGATGGGAGGTGTAGTAGATGATGGGCGGTGTAGTAGCAGTAGATGATGGGCGGTGTAGTAGTAGATGATGATGGGCGGTGTAGTAGTAGTAGAAGATGATGGGCGGTGTAGTAGTAGATGATGATGGGCGGTGTAGTAGTAGATGATGGGCGGTGTAGTAGTAGATGATGATGGGCGGTGTAGTAGTAGATGATGGGCGGTGTAGTAGTAGATGATGATGGGCGGTGTAGTAGTAGATGATGGGCGGTGTAGTAGTAGATGATGGGCGGTGTAGTAGTAGATGATGATGGGCGGTGTAGTAGTAGATGATGATGGGCGGTGTAGTAGTAGATGATGATGGGCGGTGTAGTAGTAGTAGATGATGGGCGGTGTAGTAGTAGATGATGATGGGCGGTGTAGTAGTAGATGATGATGGGCGGTGTAGTAGTAGATGATGGGCGGTGTAGTAGTAGATGATGATGGGCGGTGTAGTAGTAGATGATGATGGGCGGTGTAGTAGTAGTAGATGATGGGCGGTGTAGTAGTAGATGATGATGGGCGGTGTAGTAGTAGATGATGATGATGGGCGGTGTAGTAGTAGTAGATGATGGGCGGTGTAGTAGTAGATGATGATGATGGGCGGTGTAGTAGTAGTAGATGATGGGCGGTGTAGTAGATGATGATGATGGGCGGTGTAGTAGTAGTAGATGATGGGCGGTGTAGTAGTAGATGATGATGGGCGGTGTAGTAGCAGTAGATGATGGGCGGTGTAGTAGTAGATGATGATGATGATGGGCGGTGTAGTAGTAGTAGTAGATGGGCGGTGTAGTAGTAGTAGATGATGGGCGGTGTAGTAGTAGATGATGATGGGCGGTGTAGTAGTAGTAGATGATGGGCGGTGTAGTAGTAGATGATGATGGGCGGTGTAGTAGTAGATGATGATGGGCGGTGTAGTAGTAGATGATGATGGGCGGTGTAGTAGTAGATGATGATGATGGGCGGTGTAGTAGTAGATGATGGGCGGTGTAGTAGTAGATGATGATGATGGGCGGCGTAGTAGTAGTAGATGATGGGCGGTGTAGTAGTAGATGATGATGATGGGCGGTGTAGTAGTAGTAGATGATGGGCGGTGTAGTAGTAGATGATGATGGGCGGTGTAGTAGCAGTAGATGATGGGCGGTGTAGTAGTAGATGATGATGATGATGGGCGGTGTAGTAGCAGTAGATGATGGGCGGTGTAGTAGTAGATGATGATGATGGGCGGTGTAGTAGCAGTAGATGATGGGCGGTGTAGTAGTAGATGATGATGGGCGGTGTAGTAGTAGCAGTAGATGATGGGCGGTGTAGTAGTAGATGATGATGATGGGCGGTGTAGTAGTAGCAGATGATGGGCGGTGTAGTAGTAGATGATGGGCGGTGTAGTAGTAGATGATGATGGGCGGTGTAGTAGCAGTAGATGATGGGTGGTGTAGTAGTAGCAGTAGATGATGGGCGGTGTAGTAGTAGCAGTAGATGATGGGTGGTGTAGTAGTAGTAGATGATGGGCGGTGTAGTAGTAGTAGATGATTGTAGTTGTAGTAGATGATGGGCGGTGTAGTAGTAGATGATGATGATGATGGGCGGTGTAGTAGCAGTAGATGATGGGCGGTGTAGTAGTAGCAGTAGATGATGGGCGGTGTAGTAGTAGTAGATGATGATGGGCGGTGTAGTAGTAGATGATGATGATGGGCGGTGTAGTAGTAGATGATGGGCGGTGTAGTAGTAGTAGTAGTAGATGATGGGCGGTGTAGTAGTAGATGATGATGATTGTAGTTGTAGTAGATGATGGGCGGTGTAGTAGTAGATGATGATGATGATGGGCGGTGTAGTAGCAGTAGATGATGGGCGGTGTAGTAGTAGCAGTAGATGATGGGCGGTGTAGTAGTAGTAGATGATGATGGGCGGTGTAGTAGTGGTAGATGATGATGGGCGGTGTAGTAGTAGATGATGGGCGGTGTAGTAGTAGTAGATGATGATGGGCGGTGTAGTAGTAGCAGTAGATGATGGGCGGTGTAGTAGCAGTAGATGATGGGCGGTGTAGTAGTAGTAGATGATGATGGGCGGTGTAGTAGTAGTAGATGATGATGGGCGGTGTAGTAGTAGTAGATGATGATGGGCGGTGTAGTAGTAGTAGATGATGATGGGCGGTGTAGTAGTAGTAGATGATGGGCGGTGTAGTAGTAGCAGTAGATGATGATGGGCGGTGTAGTAGTAGTAGATGATGATGGGCGGTGTAGTAGTAGATGATGATGGGCGGTGTAGTAGTAGTAGATGATGGGCGGTGTAGTAGTAGTAGATGATGATGGGCGGTGTAGTAGTAGTAGATGATGGGCGGTGTAGTAGTAGTAGATGATGATGGACGGTGTAGTAGTAGCAGCAGATGATGGGCGGTGTAGTAGTAGTAGATGATGATGGACGGTGTAGTAGTAGCAGCAGATGATGGGCGGTGTAGTAGTAGTAGATGATGGGCGGTGTAGTAGCAGTAGATGATGGGCGGTGTAGTTGTAGTAGATGATGGGCGGTGTAGTAGTAGATGATGATGATGGGCGGTGTAGTAGCAGTAGATGATGGGCGGTGTAGTAGTAGCAGTAGATGATGGGCGGTGTAGTAGTAGTAGATGATGATTGGCGGTGTAGTAGTAGATGATGATGATGGGCGGTGTAATAGTAGATGATGATGATGGGCGGTGTAGTAGTAGATGATGGGCGGTGTAGTAGTAGTAGATGATGATGGGCGGTGTAGTAGTAGTAGTAGATGATGGGCGGTGTAGTAGCAGTAGATGATGGGCGGTGTAGTAGTAGCAGTAGATGATTATGGGCAGTGTAGTAGTAGTAGATGATGATGGGCGGTGTAGTAGTAGTAGATGATGATGGGCGGTGTAGTAGTAGTAGATGATGATGATGAGCGGTGTAGTAGTAGATGATGATGGGCGGTGTAGTAGTAGCAGTAGATGATGGGCGGTGTAGTAGTAGCAGTAGATGATGGGCGGTGTAGTAGTAGCAGTAGATGATGGGCGGTGTAGCAGTAGATGATGGGCGGTGTAGTAGTAGCAGTAGATGATGGGCGGTGTAGCAGTAGTAGTAGATGATGGGCGGTGTAGCAGTAGATGATGATGGGCGGTGTAGTAGTAGATGATGATGGGCGGTGTAGTAGTAGATGATGATGGGCGGTGTAGTAGTAGCAGTAGATGATGGGCGGTGTAGTAGTAGATGATGATGATGGGCGGTGTAGTAGCAGTAGATGATGGGCGGTGTAGTAGTAGCAGTAGATGATGGGCGGTGTAGTAGTAGCAGTAGATGATGGGCGGTGTAGTAGTAGCAGTAGATGATGGGCGGTGTAGCAGTAGTAGTAGATGATGGGCGGTGTAGCAGTAGATGATGATGGGCGGTGTAGTAGTAGATGATGATGGGCGGTGTAGTAGTAGCAGTAGATGATGGGCGGTGTAGTAGTAGATGATGATGATGGGCGGTGTAGTAGCAGTAGATGATGGGCGGTGTAGTAGTAGCAGTAGATGATGGGCGGTGTAGTAGTAGATGATGATGATGGGCGGTGTAGTAGTAGCAGTAGATGATGGGCGGTGTAGTAGTAGCAGTAGATGATGGGCGGTGTAGTAGTAGTAGATGATGGGCGGTGTAGTAGTAGTAGTAGATGATGGGCGGTGTAGTAGTAGATGATGATGATGGGCGGTGTAGTAGTAGCAGTAGATGATGGGCGGTGTAGTAGTAGCAGTAGATGATGGGCGGTGTAGTAGTAGCAGTAGATGATGGGCGGTGTAGTAGTAGCAGTAGATGATGGGCGGTGTAGTAGTAGCAGTAGATGATGGGCGGTGTAGTAGTAGCAGTAGATGATGGGCGGTGTAGTAGTAGTAGTAGATGATGGGCGGTGTAGTAGTAGCAGTAGATGATGATGGGCGGTGTAGTAGTAGCAGTAGATGATGATGGGCGGTGTAGTAGTAGCAGTAGATGATGATGGGCAGTGTAGTAGCAGTAGATGATGGGCGGTGTAGTAGTAGTAGATGATGAGGATTGTAGTAGTAGCAGTAGATGATGGGCGGTGTAGTAGTAGCAGTAGATGATGGGCGGTGTAGTAGTAGCAGTAGATGATGATGGGCGGTGTAGTAGCAGTAGATGATGGGCGGTGTAGTAGCAGTAGATGATGGGCGGTGTAGTAGCAGTAGATGATGGGCGGTGTAGTAGCAGTAGATGATGGGCGGTGTAGTAGCAGTAGATGATGGGCGGTGTAGTAGCAGTAGATGATGGGCGGTGTAGTAGTAGTAGATGATGGGCGGTGTAGTAGTAGATGATGGGCGGTGTAGTAGCAGTAGTAGTAGATGATGAGGATTGTAGTTGTAGTAGTAGTAGCAGTAGATGATGGGCGGTGTAGTAGTAGTAGTAGTAGATGATGAGGATTGTAGTTGTAGTAGTAGTAGCAGTAGATGATGGGCGGTGTAGTAGTAGTAGCAGCAGTAGCAGTGTGGTCCGGAGCCGCGCTGATGTGTTGGTGCGCTGGGCCCGGGCTCTGGTTGCGGCCTCCACCCGCCCGCAGCCGGCTCAGCCCCGCTCCTCTCCCCGCCCTCTCCTCTCTGCATCCCGGACCTCTGCCCCCGCTCCGGCTGCAGGTCCCGCCGCCCCCCCCGGCCCACAGCCCCGCCGCCCGGCTCCAGCACTCACCTCCCGGGCCGGTCCAGCCCCCGGGCCTCACGGCGGACGCGCTCTCTGCCCATCCTGGAGCCGCCAACACCGGCAGCACAGCCAGCCCGCAACTCTCCACAGCAACAGCGCCGCACGGCGGGAGCGCGCACGTACGGGAGAACGTGCTGACGTCGCCTCGCGCTACACCAGCGTTACCATGGCGACGTGGACAGGCCTCACAACTGCTAGTAGGCCGCATGTGAAACAGGCGGCAATGTACGGCTTCTGTCCCACAGGTGTGGAACTACAACTCCCAGTATCATGAGGGTGAGGGTTTAATACACAGAGAAATCAGAATGCATAGCTCATGTATTGGTGCGCCCCCTCTGGCATCCATACATCACTGCAGTGCTGCCCCTGTGCAGTGTCACGTGTCATCCAGCCTGCAGGGAGCTCCAAGCAGCCCTGACCCTGCTGAAGCGGGGCCCAGGGGTACAGGTGCTGCAGGGGGGCCCGGGGGTACAGGTGCTGCAGGGGGGGCCCAGGAGTACAGGTGCTGCAGGGGGGGCCCGGGGGTACAGGTGCTGCAGGGAGGGGCCCGGGAGTACAGGTGCTGCAGGGGGGGCCCAGGAGTACAGGTGCTGCAGGGGGGGCCCAGGAGTACAGGTGCTGCAGGGAGGGGCCCGGGAGTACAGGTGCTGCAGGGGAGGCCCGGGGGTACAGGTGCTGCAGGGGGGGCCCAGGAGTACAGGTGCTGCAGGGGGGGCCCGGGGGTACAGGTGCTGCAGGGGGGGCCTGGGGGTGCAGGGAGGCCCGGGGGTACAGGTGCTGCAGGGGGGGGGCCGGGGGTACAGGTGCTGCAGGGGGGGGCCGGGGGTACAGGTGCTGCAGGGGGGGGGCCGGGGGTACAGGTGCTGCAGGGGGGCACAGGTGCTGCAGGGGGGGCCCGGGGGTACAGGTGCTGCAGGGGGGGCCCAGGAGTACAGGTGCTGCAGGGGGGGCCCAGGAGTACAGGTGCTGCAGGGGGGGCCCGGGGGTACAGGTGCTGCAGGGGGGGGGGGGCCCGGAGTACAGGTGCTGCAGGGGGGTAACTTATATATCACATATCCAGCTGCTGTGTTATCAGGATTATACAGTTACTATACATTATATACCACATGCTGCTATACTGTACAGTAACTTATATATCACTTATCCAGCTGCTGTGTTATCAGGGTTATACAGTTACTATACATTATATACCACATGCTGCTATACTGTACAGTAACTTATATATCACATACCCAGCTGCTGTGTTATCAGGGTTATACAGTTACTATACATTATACACCACATGCTGCTATACTGTACAGTAACTTATATATCACATATCCAGCTGCTGTGTTATCAGGGTTATACAGTTACTATACATTATACACCACATGCTGATTACTATACTGTACAGTAACTTATATATCACATATCCAGCTGCTGCTGTGTTATCAGGGTTATACAGTTACTATACATTATATACCACATGCTGCTATACTGTACAGTAACTTATACATCACATATCCAGCTGCTGTGTTATCAGGGTTATACAGTTACTATACATTATACACCACATGCTGATTGCTACACTGTACAGTAACTTATATATCACATCTCCAGCTGCTGTTATCAGGGTTATACAGTTACTATACATTATACACCACATGCTGCTATACTGTACAGTAACATATATCACATATCCAGCTGCTGTGTTATCAGGGTTATACAGTTGCTATACACTATATACCACATGCTGCTATACTGTACAGTAACTTATATATCACATCTCCAGCTGCTGTGTTATCAGGGTTATACAGTTACTATACATTATACACCACATGCTGCTATACTGTACAGTAACATATATCACATATCCAGCTGCTGTGTTATCAGGGTTATACAGTTGCTATACACTATATACCACATGCTGCTATACTGTACAGTAACTTATATATCACATCTCCAGCTGCTGTGTTATCAGGGTTATACAGTTACTATACATTATACACCACATGCTGCTATACTGTACAGTAACATATATCACATATCCAGCTGCTGTGTTATCAGGGTTATACAGTTGCTATACACTATATACCACATGCTGCTATACTGTACAGTAACTTATATATCACATATCCAGCTGCTGTGTTATCAGGGTTATACAGTTGCTATACACTATATACCACATGCTGCTATACTGTACAGTAACTTATATATCACATCTCCAGCTGCTGTGTTATCAGGGTTATACAGTTACTATACATTATACACCACATGCTGCTATACTGTACAGTAACATATATCACATATCCAGCTGCTGTGTTATCAGGGTTATACAGTTGCTATACACTATATACCACATGCTGCTATACTGTACAGTAACTTATATATCACATCTCCAGCTGCTGTGTTATCAGGGTTATACAGTTACTATACATTATACACCACATGCTGCTATACTGTACAGTAACATATATCACATATCCAGCTGCTGTGTTATCAGGGTTATACAGTTGCTATACACTATATACCACATGCTGCTATACTGTACAGTAACTTATATATCACATATCCAGCTGCTGTGTTATCAGGGTTATACAGTTACTATACATTATACACCACATGCTGCTATACTGTCCAGTAACTTATATATCACATATCCAGCTGCTGTGTTATCAGGGTTATACAGTTGCTATACATTATATACCACATGCTGCTATACTGTACAGTAACTTATATATCACATATCCAGCTGCTGTGTTATCAGGGTTATACAGTTACTATACATTATACACCACATGCTGCTTGACTGTACAGTAACTTATATATCACATATCCAGCTGCTGTGTTATCAGGGTTATACAGTTACTATACATTATATACCACATGCTGCTATACTGTACAGTAACTTATATATCACATATCCAGCTGCTGTGTTATCAGGGTTATACAGTTACTATACATTATACACCACATGCTGCTATACTGTACAGTAACTTATATATCACATATCCAGCTGCTGTGTTATCAGGGTTATACAGTTGCTATACATTATATACCACATGCTGCTATACTGTACAGTAACTTATATATCACATATCCAGCTGCTGTTATCAGGGTTATACAGTTACTATACATTATACACCACATGCTGATTGCTATACTGTACAGTATCTTATATATAACATATCCAGCTGCTGTGTTATCAGGGTTATACAGTTACTATACATTATATACCACATGCTGCTATACTGTACAGTAACTTATATATCACATATCCAGCTGCTGTGTTATCAGGGTTATACAGTTACTATACATTATACACCACATGCTGCTTGACTGTACAGTAACTTATATATCACATATCCAGCTGCTGTGTTATCAGGGTTATACAGTTACTATACATTATACACCACATGCTGATTGCTATACTGTACAGTAACTTATATATCACATATCCAGCTGCTGTGTTATCAGGGTTATACAGTTACTATACATTATACACCACATGCTGCTATACTGTACAGTAACATATATCACATATCCAGCTGCTGTGTTATCAGGGTTATACAGTTGCTATACACTATATACCACATGCTGCTATACTGTACAGTAACTTATATATCACATCTCCAGCTGCTGTGTTATCAGGGTTATACAGTTACTATACATTATACACCACATGCTGCTATACTGTACAGTAACATATATCACATATCCAGCTGCTGTGTTATCAGGGTTATACAGTTGCTATACACTATATACCACATGCTGCTATACTGTACAGTAACTTATATATCACATCTCCAGCTGCTGTGTTATCAGGGTTATACAGTTACTATACATTATACACCACATGCTGCTATACTGTACAGTAACATATATCACATATCCAGCTGCTGTGTTATCAGGGTTATACAGTTGCTATACACTATATACCACATGCTGCTATACTGTACAGTAACTTATATATCACATATCCAGCTGCTGTGTTATCAGGGTTATACAGTTGCTATACACTATATACCACATGCTGCTATACTGTACAGTAACTTATATATCACATCTCCAGCTGCTGTGTTATCAGGGTTATACAGTTACTATACATTATACACCACATGCTGCTATACTGTACAGTAACATATATCACATATCCAGCTGCTGTGTTATCAGGGTTATACAGTTGCTATACACTATATACCACATGCTGCTATACTGTACAGTAACTTATATATCACATCTCCAGCTGCTGTGTTATCAGGGTTATACAGTTACTATACATTATACACCACATGCTGCTATACTGTACAGTAACATATATCACATATCCAGCTGCTGTGTTATCAGGGTTATACAGTTGCTATACACTATATACCACATGCTGCTATACTGTACAGTAACTTATATATCACATATCCAGCTGCTGTGTTATCAGGGTTATACAGTTACTATACATTATACACCACATGCTGCTATACTGTCCAGTAACTTATATATCACATATCCAGCTGCTGTGTTATCAGGGTTATACAGTTGCTATACATTATATACCACATGCTGCTATACTGTACAGTAACTTATATATCACATATCCAGCTGCTGTGTTATCAGGGTTATACAGTTACTATACATTATACACCACATGCTGCTTGACTGTACAGTAACTTATATATCACATATCCAGCTGCTGTGTTATCAGGGTTATACAGTTACTATACATTATATACCACATGCTGCTATACTGTACAGTAACTTATATATCACATATCCAGCTGCTGTGTTATCAGGGTTATACAGTTACTATACATTATACACCACATGCTGCTATACTGTACAGTAACTTATATATCACATATCCAGCTGCTGTGTTATCAGGGTTATACAGTTGCTATACATTATATACCACATGCTGCTATACTGTACAGTAACTTATATATCACATATCCAGCTGCTGTTATCAGGGTTATACAGTTACTATACATTATACACCACATGCTGATTGCTATACTGTACAGTATCTTATATATAACATATCCAGCTGCTGTGTTATCAGGGTTATACAGTTACTATACATTATATACCACATGCTGCTATACTGTACAGTAACTTATATATCACATATCCAGCTGCTGTGTTATCAGGGTTATACAGTTACTATACATTATACACCACATGCTGCTTGACTGTACAGTAACTTATATATCACATATCCAGCTGCTGTGTTATCAGGGTTATACAGTTACTATACATTATACACCACATGCTGATTGCTATACTGTACAGTAACTTATATATCACATATCCAGCTGCTGTGTTATCAGGGTTATACAGTTACTATACATTATACACCACATGCTGCTATACTGTACAGTAACTTATATATCACATATCCAGCTGCAGTGTTATCAGGGTTATACAGTTACTATACATTATACACACATGCTGCTATACTGTACAGTAACATATATCACATATCCAGCTGCTGCTGTGTTATCAGGGTTATACAGTTACTATACATTATATACTACATGCTGATTGATATACTGTACAGCAGTGCTTCTCAAACTGTGAGGCTGGCCTCACCAGTGAGGCGCCCCCTAGTTGTTGGTGAGGCCCAGCTGGGGAGCCAGTTTTTACAAAAGTAACTAATATCTGCACAGTCGTTTTGCTGTTTGCAAAAATCTCCATTTTATCAACATTATTAATTTATTTGTACTTGCTTTATTAGTAGATAGAGCTTGGGAAATGGGTGTAAGGTAGCTTTAGCATTATTTTCAACTTTTAAATGGACTTTCATCACAGATAGTGAGGCCCAGGCACCCTCTTGGTCAGTGTGGTGAGGCCCAGGCGCCCTCTTGGTCAGACTGGTGAGGCCCAGGCACCCTCATGGTCAGTCTGGTGAGGCCCAGGCACCCTCATGGTCAGTCTGGTGAGGCCCAGGCATTGCATGGGTCTGTTGGGTGAGGGTCCAGTAGAAAAAGTTTGAGAAACACTGCTGTACAGTAACTTATCACAGATTCTACATGTTTTTTCAGAATAAAAAATGCGGACTGCACTGGAGTGTATACAGACTGCACCGGGGTGTACACAGACTGCACCAGGGTAATGGCCGCCATTTAATGGCAAATATTTGCTGTTATTTAAAAACAGCGGCCGTTGTATTGAAATAATGGCAGTTATTTACCGTTATATGGCGGCCATCCACTCAATTTCAACTTTGTGTGTCAGAGCCTTTCTGACTGAAATATACTGTGTGTGAACCCAGCCTTAAGCTGCGTTCACACTACGTATATTTCAGTCAGTATATGTACATTTCAGTCAGTATTGCAACCAAAACCAGGAGTGGATTAAAAACACACAAAGGATCTGTTCACACAATGTTGAAATTGAGTGGATGGCCGCCATTTAATGGCAAATATTTGCTGTTATTTTAGAACAACGGCTGTTATATTGAAATAATGGCCGTTATTTACTGTTATATGGCGGCCATCCACTCAATTTCAATATTGTGTGAAAAGAGCCTTTCTGTGTTTTTAATCCACTCCTGGTTTTGGTTGCAATACTGACTGAAATATATGTAGTGTGAACGCAGCCTCAAGCTGGGTTCACACTATGTATATTTGAGGCTGTATTTGTGAGGCTTTATAGCAACCAAAACCAGGAGTGGATTGAAAACACAGAAAGGCTCTGTTCACATAATGTTGTAATTGAGTGGATGGCCGCCATTTAATGGCAAATATTTGCTGTTATTTTAAAACAACGGCTGTGGTATTGAAATAATGGCCGTTATTTACTGTTATATGGCGGCCATCCACTCAATTTCAACATTGTGTGAACAGATCCTTTCTGTGTTTTCAATCCACTCCTGGTTTTGGTTGCTATGAGGACCTGACATGAGGACCAAATACAGCCTCAAATATACATAGTGTGAACCCAGCCCCATGCTGTAAATAGATGTAATGTCTGTATTTCCAGGCTCTTTTTGACGCTTTTTTCCTTTTCCTTTGTGTTGTCACATCTTTGTGCTGCCGTCCATCTTAGAGATAGCGCTGGAAGGTAATATGTGTATAATACAGGTGAAGAATGGATGTGCCCAACATACACAATGGCTTGCATCTCCGGAAATCTATGGGGTGAGGTATGTAGATGGGCAGCGTCCTGGTACCTGCTCCTTTACATGGAAGGTTGTGGTGTGGCTGTGGAATACTTTGCACTCTAAGCTGTGACTGGGTATTGTATATTCTATGTATATACTACTACATACTGTTTAACAACATACACTGAGGAATATTGTCAGTGAAAGGGTTCACAATTCTGCTGTCACTTACCACACCCAGTGTCACATGTATGGAGGTAAGATGCTTTGGTCACATGATGCCTCCCAGCCAATGAGAGCAGAGTCCAGCTCCCCAGTTTACCTAGAAAGGAGTAGAGGTCAGTGACATGTCTCCTGCCCGTCTCACCATCCATCCAGCTATTAAAGAAAACAGGGGAACAGGTTCCATCCTCTTCTTATCGCCTGATTGTAAAGGTCAAGTCAGGGAGCAGATTTTGCTTTTAGATATATGTCAAGATCCTAAATGAGGTGTTCCAGAAGCATCTGTGAGGAGAAGAAGCTACAAGCAGGACATGCGGTGTCCCCACCAGGGTATATATACTGCCCGCCCCCAGAATATATACACTGCCCGCCCCCACGATATATATATACTGCCCGCCCCCAGGATATATACACTGCCTGCCCCCAGGATATATATACTGCCCGCCCCCACGATATATATACTGCCCGCCCCCACGATATATATACTGCCCACCCCTAGGATATATATACTGCCCGCCCCCAGGATATAGGGGAATTTTATACTCACCGTAAATTCTCTTTCCTGGATTCCAAAGCAGCAACACATAATGGGGAAGATTCTATCTTCCTGCAATGATAGGACAGATGGTAACAAGCAATAAAGAGTTAATTGCCCCGCCTATAAGGCCCTATGCTGACCCAGCCTCCTTGTGTACTTCTAACGATCTAGGAAAACATAACCCAAAACACTCAAGGTATGATGCATAAACTTTTATAGGGAGGGTTAGTTTGTGCTGCTGCTTCGGACTACAGGAAAGAGAATTTACGGTAAGTATAAAATTCCCCTTTCCCTTACGTCCTACGCAGCAGCACATAATGGGGATATAGCAAGATCACATAAAGGGTGGGAGAATCATACAGCAGCCATGAGAACCGGTTTACCAAGATTGGCTGCCCAGAGGTTCTAATGTCCAAAAGTATAAGAAGACCACAATGCACTTCTGTATATCTGATCAATGGGCATGCACATCTCCTCCACCCAGGATGTAGACATTGCCCTTGTGGTTAGGGCCTTAATGGATTCAGGTACTTGGACTCTCACCTCTTGGTAACACACAGAGTCTGCCGTATCCATCTGGATAAAGTGGCTTTTGAGGACTCCCAATCACTGTTCCTTCCTGAAAAAGATACAGATAAAATCTTCTGACTTCTCTGGTTCTCACTAAATAAACTCTCAAGGCTCCGCCCACAACCAGAGAGCGCAGGCTCAAGGCTCCGCCCACAACCAGAGAGCGCAGGCTCAAGGCTCCGCCCACAACCAGAGAGCGCAGGCTCAAGGCTCCGCCCACATCCAGAGAATGCAGTTGTAACGCTTCCTCATTGGAGGAATTTAGGCAAAAACAGGTAACTCAATCTGCTGAGTAATGTTGGATAAGGAAGGAACCTTAAGGGTAAAAGACAAAGTCCTGAAGGATAACAAGATCTGGTTCAGTGGCTCCTAATGTCTGAACATCCTCCTGCGTTTAGCAGATGTAATAGCTACTAGGAAGCACCTTGAGGGTGAGGTATTTTAATTCAACTAAAGATAAGAACTCAAAAAGGAGCCGAGCAAGGTGATGAAGGACGAGTCCCGGATCCCACCTGGGAGTTGGATCCATTACAGTGGCTTTAATCCTTTGCGTAGCTTTAATAAATCTCTGTATTAGGGATTTATGGGACAGTCAGCTGTCTGGAAGAGCATAAAGAGCAGAGACATGTACTGTGACGGTCGCAGCTTCAGCCCATTCTCAAACCCATCCTGGAGAAATCGAAGGATCGCCTTTATAGACAGTGATATGGGAGACGTCCAATTCTTCACACCAGGATAGAAAACCTCCTTCACCCTCAGGGACGTTCTCTTTGTGGGTTCTGCTCTTAATAGCAGAATCATGTTTACCACAAATTCTAAAAAGCCTCAGCTCATCAGGCCTGTCAATCATAGGTGGTCCAGACCCAGACACAATCTGCCCTTCTGTGACAGTAAGTGAGGATTCTGGGAAGTCTCCAAAATGTCCTTTTGGACACCTGTATCAAGAGAGAACCACCATGCCTTCCTGAGCTATAGGAGTAATGAGGCATGGTTCTGTCTTATCCTTACAAGACTACTACGGGTTGTCGTCCCTAGCAGTTTTAGGGAGTAAAAACCACGTATTCTGGCGTTATCCGAAATGGCCATTAGGTCCACGTAAGGGTCGCCATAATATCTGGTGATTGGCCTGACACAATCCGTCCTCATGGGGCAGTAGGTGAGGAATCTGGGGAAGTCTCCAAAATGTCCTTTTGGACATATTCATCAGGAGAGAACAACAATTACCACAATGACCTCTTGGGCCAATCTGTGGCAATCAGGATTAATGAGACTGATCCTGCATTGTCTTTTTACAAGACTTCTACTGATTGTTGTCCACAGTAGTCTTTAGGGAGTTTTTTCCTGGTTTTACCCAAAATGGCCATGGGACCAATGGGTCGCTGTAATATCTGGCGATTCACTAGAACATCTCCCGGTCCAGAGACCATTCTTCTGTCAGGGTTATATAATGGCTTTAGCCTTTTACATTAAGGTATTGTGACTTCCCTTGTTGCTGGATAGATCTCTTGGTCCATGCAAAAACAGCTTCTGCTTTTAACAGTAATGCTACTGATCACATGCAGCTCTGAAGATCGATATGCAGCACTGTAGATGTGTTCTGGATCTTACTCCGATAGCTTCCCCATAGATGGATATACACCACTGTAGATGTGTTACTTACTCCGATAGCTTCCCCATAGATGGATATGCACCACTGTAGATGGGTTCTTGAGCTTACTCCGATAGCTTCCCCATAGATGGATATACACCACTGTAGATGTGTTACTTACTCCGATAGCTTCCCCATAGATGGATATACACCACTGTAGATGTGTTACTTACTCCGATAGCTTCCCCATGGATGGATATGCACCACTGTAGATGTGTTACTTACTCCTGTAGCTTCCCCATAGATGGATATGCACCACTGTAGATGTGTTACTTACTCCGATAGCTTCCCCATAGATATGCACCACTGTAGATGTGTTACTTACTCCGATAGCTTCCCCATAGATATGCACCACTGTAGATGTGTTACTTACTCCGATAGCTTCCCCATAGATGGATATGCACCACTGTAGATGTGTTACTTACTCCGATAGCTTCCCCATAGATGGATATGCACCACTGTAGATGTGTTACTTACTCCGATAGCTTCCCCATAGATGGATATGCACCACTGTAGATGTGTTACTTACTCCGATAGCTTCCCCATAGATGGATATGCACCACTGTAGATGTGTTACTTACTCCGATAGCTTCCCCATGGATGGATATGCACCACTGTAGATGTGTTCTGGATCTTACTCCGATAGCTTCCCCATAGATGGATATGCACCACTGTAGATGTGTTCTGGATCTTACTCCGATAGCTTCCCCATAGATGGATATGCACCACTGTAGATGTGTTCTGGATCTTACTCCGATAGCTTCCCCATAGATGGATATGCACCACTGTAGATGTGTTACTTACTCCGATAGCTTCCCCATCGATGGATATGCACCACTGTAGATGTGTTACTTACTCCGATAGCTTCCCCATAGATGGATATGCACCACTGTAGATGTGTTACTTACTCCGATAGCTTCCCCACAGATAGATGGATATGCACCACTGTAGATGTGTTACTTACTCCGATAGCTTCCCCATAGATGGATATGCACCACTGTAGATGTGTTACTTACTCCGATAGCTTCCCCATAGATGGATATGCACCACTGTAGATGGGTTCTGGCTCTTACTCCGATAGCTTCCCCATAGATGGATATGCACCACTGTAGATGGGTTCTGGCTCTTACCCGATAGCTTCCCCATGGATGGATATGCACCACTGTAGATGGGTTCTGGCTCTTACTCCGATAGCTTCCCTATAGATGGATATGCATCACTGTAGATGTGTTCTGGCTCTTACTCCGATAGCTTCCCCATAGATTGATGTGCTGAAGTGGACTGGAGCTCACTTACCGCTCTCATCTCTCACATGTTGGATGACAGCCACTTCTGTTAGGAACAAAGTCTTCTTCGCCTGTCCCACCCTTTGTTAGATGGATCGGTGGTTGCCTTCACCCACTTTGAGGGCGAGATTGGTCTGCCACTGACTGAAGAAAATGTTGAGGCCCTTTTATCTGTGGGTATAAACCATAACCCAATGTAGGCTGTTTATTCTTTGGTCCCATACTGACAGCATCTGCTGCAAGGGGATACATATGCCAACCTGCCTATTCAATTCGTTGCTTGCAGACGTCATGAGACCTGACAATCATCATTGGGTGAAGGGACACCAATTGGGGAGTTCTAGGAATCCTGACCCAGGAATGGTTACGGGTAGGTGAAAATATAGTACTGTAAGTTTGACAATTAATCACTCGTGCAGGAAGGAGACAATGGTGATCTTGGATTCTCTCAAGATGGTGACTACAGCCCACATAACAGAAGAGTGTCCCATCTACTTCCCTTCTTATCTTAGGATAGATATATGTTATCCCAGGCCCGGCAGGTAACTTTAGTGAATGTAAAGGGAGCGGAGGTCATTTCAGAAGGATGCAAAGGAATATGCAGTCTTCTCTGTAGCCAGGTACATGCAGGTGTATGCAGTCTTCTCTGTAGCCAGGTATATGCAGTCTTCTCTGTAGCCAGGTAAATGCAGGTGTATGCAGTCTTCTCTGTAGCCAGGTATATGCAGTCTTCTCTGTAGCCAGGTACATGCAGGTGTATGCAGTCTTCTCTGTAGCCAGGTATATGCAGTCTTCTCTGTAGCCAGGTATATGCAGTCTTCTCTGTAGCCAGGTACATGCAGGTGTATACAGTCTTCTCTGTAGCCAGGTATATGCAGGTATATGCAGTCTTCTCTGTAGCCAGGTACATGCAGGTGTATGCAGTCTTCTCTGTAGCCAGGTATATGCAGTCTTCTCTGTAGCCAGGTACATGCAGGTGTATACAGTCTTCTCTGTAGCCAGGTACATGCAGGTGTATGCAGTCTTCTCTGTAGCCAGGTACATGCAGGTGTATGCAGTCTTCTCTGTAGCCAGGTATATGCAGTCTTCTCTGTAGCCAGGTACATGCAGGTGTATACAGTCTTCTCTGCAGTCTTCTCTGTAGCCAGGTACATGTAGATATATGTGTCTCTCACAACTAGCATGGTTAGTCTCCTTTAGGAGGGGGAACACAGAGCATATGTTCTCCCTATGGAACCTTCTTTGCATTGAACTGTAGATCTATGGACGTTCACCAACAACTTACCTTCTGTGGATCGGAAACTGTCGAGAATATGGCATCATAAGGTAAACCCACGGTTGCTGCCAGAGAAGCTTTAGTCACAAGCTTCTTTGTCCCCATCCACAAGACCTCTGAGATGGGATTATCCCTTTTAGTGACGGATCCATCATTTCTTCCAGTACCTTCCATGCTGGAAACTTCTATAGAATATGGAACAAGGGAGGATTTCCTTCTCCTTTTCAGACTGGGGCAGAGATTGTACCTTTCTGTAAGGAAGAGTCCTTCCTCAGAGTGTTCCCAATCTATTCAGGTGGATTCTCATGGTACATAAGAGTTTTATTAGAAAGAACATCCCTCTCTGGCAAAGTCTAATGCTCCTCTCCAAGCGTGGAGGGGCCACGGGAAGCCAAATGTGGGGGGGCCACGGACCAGGCAGCCAAATGTGGAGGGGCCATGGATCGGGAAGCCAAATGTGGGGGGGCCACGGACCAGGCAGCCAAATGTGGAGGGGCCATGGATCGGGAAGCCAAATGTGGGGGGGCCACGGACCAGGCAGCCAAATGTGGAGGGGCCATGGATCGGGAAGCCAAATGTGGGGGGGCCACGGACCAGGCAGCCAAATGTGGAGGGGCCATGGATCGGGAAGCCAAATGTGGAGGGGCCACGGACCGGGCAGCCAAATGTGGAGGGGCCATGGATCGGGAAGCCAAATGTGGAGGGGCCACAGATCGGGAAGCCAAATGTGGAGGGGCCATGGATCGGGAAGCCAAATGTGGAGGGGCCACAGATCGGGAAGCCAAATGTGGAGGGGCCATGGATCGGGAAGCCAAATGTGGAGGGGCCACGGACCGGGCAGCCAAATGTGGAGGGGCCATGGATCGGGAAGCCAAATGTGGAGGGGCCACAGATCGGGAAGCCAAATGTGGAGGGGCCACGGATCGGGAAGCCAAATGTGGAGGGGCCATGGATCGGGAAGCCAAATGTGGAGGGGCCACAGATCGGGAAGCCAAATGTGGAGGGGCCACGGATCGGGAAGCCAAATGTGGAGTGACTTGCATACTCAGAAGTAAGCACTATCTGCTTAAGATATAGCATCTTCTGTAATGGGTTACAATGAAGATACAATCTACAAACAAAAATAAATTCCACTGCCATCTGGATGTGGACTCTTGCAGGATACACACATAAGTGACTGAGCTTTCCCAAAGGTTTCCTCACCCTGAAACCTTGGACATTAGATTCCTGCATTAAGTGAGATAAAATGATAATAAACCTGCGCCAGGTAAAGAGGCAACAGACTGCTGTGTAGTGCAAGAAAACCAGATACCTCAGAGCAGCTGATACACAACTAGCAATTCCAAGGCTGTGTTCACACAATGCAGCCTCATAGTTTCAATGGATCATTGTTTCAATAGCAGAACTAATGTAAGACAGCCACCAGGTATACGCAGTACACAACTAGAAACTCTAAAGTTGTGATCATACCCTGCAATATTTTCGTTTTACTTATTTTTAAAAATAGCAGTACTATACAACTCTAGGCGTGTGTACACACAATGCTGTTTCATAGCTTCAATGCAACAATAAATATCAGTAACCGTGCTAGAAAAGACCCCAGATGCTCAATACACACCCAGGAACTTTAGGGTTGTGTTCATACAATGCAGTCTCAGAACTGCACTGCATTAAACAAAAAGCAGAGCTATAGCTGACATGTAAGGTGCAATCAATACACCACTAGCAATCCTAGGGTTGTGTTCACACAACGAAGTTTCATAACTTTACTGCCTCATTCAATAGCAGTACTGAGAGAAACATCAGGTGTAATAAAAAATAGCAACTCTAGGCTTGTGTTCACACAATGCATCTTTCTACAGCAGAGCTAGAGAAAGGCATCAAGATATCAGGTGCAATAAATAGCAACTCTAGGCTTGTGTTCACACAATGCATCTTTCTACAGCAGAGCTAGCGCAAGGCATCAAGATATCAGGTGCAATAAATAGCAACTCTAGGCTTGTGTTCACACTGCATCTTTCCACAGCAGTGCTAGAGCAAGGAATCAGAGGTCAGGTGCAAAAAACAGCAACTCTAGGTTTGTGTTCACACAATGCATCCTTCCACAGCAGAACTGGAGCAAGGAATCAATATTCATCTAGCAACTCTGGGCTTGTGTTCACACACTGCAGTCTCACAGCTTTACTGCATACTTCAATCGCAGTACTAGAGCCAGGAATCACACTCAGGTGTAATGAATCACACATCAGGTGTCACCAATACACACCTAGCCAATCTAGGTTTATGTACACACAATGCAGTTTCATAGCTTCAATGCAACAAGAAAAAGCAGTGCGAGTGTAAGAAAGACACCAGGTGCAACCAATACACAACCAGCAACTAGTGCAAGAAATCAGCAACCAGGTGCACAAACAGCTCAGTGACCGCACAACTAACAGCTCTATCTAATGGTGCGTCTACACAGGCAGATTTATCTGACCAATTTTGGAAGCCAAAGTAAGGAATGGACTTGAAATTGAAAAGAATTGGAAATGTGATGCTATCGGCACTTCGCCAGTACTTTTGTATACTCCTTTTCTCAATAAAACTATTGAATAAGAAAAGACAGGGAATCTAAGGGCCCTTTTACAAGGAAAGATTATCTGACAGATTATCTGCCAAAGATTTGAAGCCAAAGCCAGGAATGGACTATAAACAGAGATCGGGTAATAAAGGAAAGCCTGAGATTTCTCCTCTTTTCAAATCCATTCCTGGTTTTGGCTTCAAATCTTTGGCAGATAATCTGTCAGATAATCTTTCCTTGTAAAAGGGCCCTTAGTCTTTCCTTTATGACCGGCACCCTGTTTATAGTCTGTTCCTGGCTTTGGCTTCAGAAATCTGTCAGATAAATCTCTCTGTGTAGATGCACCATAAGGCAGATCCCAAGCTGTCACTGTATTATTACATAGCAGGACCTATACCACATGATCACATAGCGGAACTGTCTCACAGAGCTCGCACAGGCAAAAAAATAAAAATAAATTATAAACTATTATAAATCTCATGAAATTTATACCCATTAGCCTGCACACAGGCCTCCTGCCATACAGGTCAGGCTTCCAGGCAGAGGGCCTGCACAGGCACCATACAATTCCTCACAAAAAGGGCCGTATGACTATGACTTACCTCTCTGAAGGACAGACACCAGGCGAGCGGCGTCCTGTCTGAGCAGCGCCATGGTTAGCAGCCACGTGCAGCCCGGCAGTGGATGGCGGCATAATACTTACTGACCAGAGCATAGAAGCTGAGCGATCACGGAGATGGCGGCATAATACTTACTGACCAGAGCATAGATGCTGAGCGATCACGGAGATGGCGGCATAATACTTACTGACCAGAGCATAGATGCTGAGCGATCACGGAGATAGCGGCATAATACTTACTGACCAGAGCATAGAAGCTGAGCGATCACTGAGATGGCGGCATAATACTTACTGACCAGAGCATAGAAGCTGAGCGATCACTGAGATGGCGGCATAATACTTACTGACCAGAGCATAGAAGCTGAGCGATCACTGAGATGGCGGCATAATACTTACTGACCAGAGCATAGAAGCTGAGCGATCACTGAGATGGCGGCATAATACTTACTGACCAGAGCATAGAAGCTAAGCGATCACTGAGATGGCGCCATAATACTTACTGACCAGAGCATAGAAGCTGAGCGATCACTGAGATGGCGGCATAATACTTACTGACCAGAGCATAGAAGCTGAGCGATCACTGAGATGGCGGCATAATACTTACTGACCAGAGCATAGAAGCTGAGCGATCACGGAGATGGCGGCATAATACTTACTGACCAGAGCATAGAAGCTGAGCGATCACTGAGATGGCGCCATAATACTTACTGACCAGAGCATAGAATCTGAGCGATCACTGAGATGGCGGCATAATACTTACTGACCAGAGCATAGAATCTGAGCGATCACTGAGATGGCGGCATAATACTTACTGACCAGAGCATAGAAGCTGAGCGATCACTGAGATGGCGGCCGTTTCCATAAGAAAAATAAAATCTTTGCTCTGTACACAACAAAGCAGGATAAAAAATACATATACAAAAAACTCTTCCTCTCCACACGACCATGTCCGCCCCCTAGGATATATATTCTGCCCGTCCCCAGGATATATCTACTGCCCGTTCTTAGGATATATATACTGCCCGCCCCAGGATATATACACTGCCCGCCCCCAGGATATATGTACAGCCCGCCCCCAGGATATATATACTGCCCGCCCCCAGGATATATACACTGCCCGCCCCCAGGATATATATACTGCCCGCTCCCAGTGTATATACACTGCCCGCCCCCAGGATATATACACTGCCCGCCCCCAGGATATATACACTGCCCGCCCCCAGGATATATATACTGCCCGCTCCCAGGATATATATGCTGCCCACCCCCAAGATATATATACTGCCCGCCTCCAGGATATATATACTGCCCGCCCCCAGGATATATACACTGCCCGCCCCCAGGATATATATACTGCCCGCTCCCAGGATATATATGCTGCCCACCCCCAAGATATATATACTGCCCGCCTCCAGGATATATATACTGCCCGCCCCCAGGATATATACACTGCCCGCCCCCAGTGTATATACACTGCCCGCCCCCAGGATATATACACTGCCGCCCCCAGGATATATACGCTGCCCGCCCCCAGAATATATACACTGCCCGCCCCCAGGATATATACACTGCCCGCCCCCAGGATATATACACTGCCCGCCCCCAGAATATATACACTGCCCGCCCCCAGGATATATACACTGCCCGCCCCCAGGATATATATACTGCCCGCTCCCAGGATATATATGCTGCCAGCCCCCAGGATATATACACTGCCCGCCCCCAGGATGTATATACTGCCCGCCCCCAGGATATATACACTGCCCGCCCCCAGGATGTATATACTGCCCGCCCCCAGGATATATACACTGCCCGCCCCCAGGATATATATACTGCCCGCCCCCAGGATATATACACTGCCCACCCCCAGGATATATACACTGCCCGCCCCCAGGATATATATGCTGCCCGCCCCAAGGATATATACACTGCCCGCCCCCAGGATATATACACTGCCCACCCCCAAGATATATACACTGCCCACCCCCAAGATATATATACTGCCCGCCCCCAGGATATATACACTGCCCACCCCCAAGATATATACACTGCCCACCCCCAAGATATATACACTGCCCGCCCCCAGGATATATACACTGCCCGCCCCCAGGATATATACACTGCCCACCATCTTTGAATAAATGAGACCTACGTTGACCATGCAATGAGAGTTTGATTCTTCCGAGCAGGATAAGTACTTTCCCCTTGTAATTCGGGAGAGTCACACATCTCTGGGTCACTGTGGTTACAACCATACCAAATTTGCATCGTTCTTATTGGTACTATTACCACTTAGTAGAAACTCTTCTCCCCATTGGGTGATCCATAGCGTTGGTGTTTTTCTTGCTGTTTCTCGCTGTTTGCGGGATCAGGTTTTGTGGGAAGATGTCTCATTTTTATTGATACCAATTTTCACACGTATATATGATCTCTTATGTTTTTCTAAGGCAGACGGACAAAATAAAGCTATTCTGGCGCTGTTTTATCAACTATTTTATACAGTGTGAACCATGTGGTATGTATGATAGTAGCACTGTAGCTTGGGCCGTTACGGACGTGACAATACCAAACATTTAGGGTTGTTTTATGGTTTATGTAACAATTTATTTTGCATGGAGAATAGACATTTTATCATTGGGGGGGGGGAGCGGCATTTTATGGGTTAATCTACCCTGAGGGGCCGGTTCTGGTAGTTACAGGCACAGTGACAGCTGGTCTCCCAGGATGCGGACACAGGAGTGCGGCATTTACTGATGGGGGCGGTGAGTCCTGGCACCCGCTCTGTCCTTTCTGACGTGACCTGTCAGTGACAGGCAGGCTTCGTATTCTGCATCAGGGCCGCTCCGCCATGGGCTGCTGCCTTGTACTGACCTGGATGGGACTTTGGCCGTTGGACGCTCCTGTAGTGGATTTGGCTCTGAGACTTTCCACTTATAGCTCAGGTTTTCTTGCTATGAACGTCCCCTGTTTGTTGTCATTTCGAATCCTCTGTGTGTGAACGTCCCCTCAGAGACCTCGCTAATCGTCGCCTTAATTAAGCGAGTGGAAAATCTGCGATCTCGGGTGACTTCCAGCATGGCGGCCCTGGTAATAAGGAGAGTCACTAAGCCGCAGCTAAATATAAGAACCGCTGGCGCAGATCACACGCCAGGACACCGTCACATCAGTGACAGCTTGTAGCTGCCATAGTGACAGCCGCGCATTTATAACATAGAAACAGAAAGACATTCAGCTGCTGAGGGCCCCTTAGGAATAGGGGCCCCGCTCATCACTATAGGCTCTGCATGAGAGTTAGAGAGGGAGGGCCTCACATCACCCTTATCCTCTGTAGGTCGGGGGGGAATTAGAGAAATGTGACAGCTTTCTTCCACAAACAGCGCCACCTCTGGTCATAGGCTGTGTGTGGTACTGCAGATTGGCCCTTGTCACTCCAGTATACCAGACATGGACAGGTAGGGCGCTGTTTCTGAAATATACAACCATGGTTTTCTAATCCTAGACAGCTATTTAGGAGCACCCCACCTGGAAGACAATAGAATGAACCTCGTACAATCTGCTCCTCAGCTGTCAGGAACAGGGTCTTCTGGGGGTCTCTCAGCACCTGGGCCGTGCCGATCACAGAGGGATAAGCAGGTACTGTTATACCGATGACTCTGCAGTATACACTATGACACACTGCCTGATGCAGGTGTGCACTGCGCCTATAGGGAGCTGCGTGTTACCAGTCCTGGCAGGTAGTCCCAGTGCTCCGCCTGACCTCCACCCCCAATGACGCAAGACACATAGATATCTGTGTAAGCCACAAACCTTCCTCTCAGGCCGGGTTCATATATATGCAGTGATCAGGAACGGACCAGGATGCTGGATGATACAAATCCACAGCATATCCGCCCCCTGTGACTGCTGGAGGATACAAGTCCATAGCATATCCGCCCCGTGTGACTGCTGGAGGATACAAGTCCACAGCATATCTGCCCCCTGTGACTGCAGGATGATACAATCCACAGCATATTCGCCCCCTGTGACTGCTGGAGGATACAAGTCCATAGCATATCCGCCCCGTGTGACTGCTGGAGGATACAAGTCCATAGCATATCCGCCCCGTGTGACTGCTGGAGGATACAAGTCCACAGCATATCCGCCCCATGTGACTGCTGGATGATACAATCCACAGCATATCCGCCCCCTGTGACTGCTGGAGGATACAAGTCCATAGCATATCCGCCCCGTGTGACTGCTGGAGGATACAAGTCCACAGCATATCTGCCCCATGTGACTGCTGAATGATACAAGTCCACAGCATATCCGCCCCCTGTGACTGCTGGAGGATACAAGTCCACAGCATATCCGCCCCGTGTAAATGCTGGAGGATACAAGTCCATAGCATATCTGCCCCGTGTGACTGCTGGAGGATACAAGTCCATAGCATATCCGCCCCCTGTGACTGCAGGATGATACCAGACCACAGCATATCCGCCCCATGTGACTGCAGGATGATACCAGTCCACAGCATATCTGCCCCCTGTGACTGCTGGAGGATACAAGTCCATAGCATATCCGCCCCGTGTGACTGCTGGAGGATACCAGTCCACAGCATATCTGCCCCCTGTGACTGCTGGAGGATACAAGTCCATAGCATATCCGCCCCATGTGACTGCAGGATGATACCAGACCACAGCATATCCGCCCCATGTGACTGCAGGATGATACCAGTCCACAGCATATCTGCCCCCTGTGACTGCAGGATGATACCAGACCACAGCATATCCGCCCCATGTGACTGCAGGATGATACCAGTCCACAGCATATCTGCCCCCTGTGACTGCAGGATGATACCAGACCACAGCATATCCGCCCCATGTGACTGCAGGATGATACCAGTCCACAGCATATCTGCCCCCTGTGACTGCAGGAAGATACCAGACCACAGCATATCCGCCCCATGTGACTGCAGGATGATACAAGTCCACAGCATATCCGCCCCATGTGACTGCAGGATGATACACGTCCACAGCATATCCGCCCCGTGTGACTGCTGGAGGATACAAGTCCATAGCATATCTGCCCCGTGTGACTGCAGGATGATACATGTACACAGTATATCCACCCGTGTGACTGCTGGAGGATACAAGTCCATAACATATCTGCCCCGTGTGACTGCTGGAGGATACAAGTCCACAGCATATCCGCCCCCTGTGACTGCTGGAGGATACAAGTCCATAGCATATCTGCCCCGTGTGACTGCAGGATGATACATGTACACAGTATATCCACCCCGTGTGACTGCTGGAGGATACAAGTCCATAACATATCTGCCCCGTGTGACTGCTGGAGGATACAAGTCCACAGCATATCCGCCCCCTGTGACTGCTGGAGGATACAAGTCCATAGCATATCTGCCCCGTGTGACTGCTGGAGGATACAAGTCCACAGCATATCCGCCCCATGTGACTGCTGGAGGATACAAGTCCATAGCATATCCACCCCGTGTGACTGCTGGAGGATACAAGTCCACAGCATATCCGCCCCCTGTGACTGCTGGAGGATACAAGTCCACAGCATATCCGCCCCGTGTGACTGCTGGAGGATACAAGTCCATAGCATATCTGCCCCATGTGACTGCTTGAGGATACAAATCCATAGCATATCCGCCCCGTGTGACTGCAGGAGGATACACGTACACAGCATATCTGCCCCGTGTGACTGCAGGATGATACACGTACACAGTATATCCACCCCGTGTGACTGCAGGATAAAACCAGACCACAGCATATCTGCCCCGTGTGACTGCAGGATGATACCAGACCACAGCATATCCGCCCCATGTGACTGCAGGATGATACAAGTCCATAACATATCTGCCCCGTGTGACTGCTGGAGGATACAAGTCCACAGCATATCCGCCCCCTGTGACTGCTGGAGGATACAAGTCCACAGCCTATCCGCCCCGTGTGACTGCTAGAAGATACAAGTCCACAGCATATCCGCCCTGTGTGACTGCTGGAGGATACAAGTCCACAAGGTACAAAACAGGATCCATGAGAATTCTCAGGTAACAGGACACAAGAAGCCTGGTAACAAAACATGAGAAGGAGACGCTCAACATGCTAGAAAACTAATAGCCGGTGTTGATATCAGGGGACTGATACACTATATCAGTATGTATATGAATGGAGAAACCAGAAGTCAATCACCTAAGCAAAACAGAGGTAAACTATGAAGTGACCAGAGGGAACTCAGAGGAAGAGACGGATGTGGCAGATACAGTAATTCAATACCAGAGCAGGAGGATTAGAGCAGTGTTCAGACTGGAGCAGATGAAACGTAGAATACAAGCACTAATTCTTGGCCATTAAAGGGGTGCTCCAGCATGGGGGCACTTTCTGGGGGGGACCGGGGAGGAGGTGGCTGAAATAAAAGATGTCCACTCACCTCCCCGGTTCCAGCGGCGGGTCACTCATCGCAGCGCTCCGGTTCCCGGCTGCTTCCTGATGTCTGACGCCGCCCGAGACGCTACGTCTCAGGGCCGCTCAGCCACTCAGTGAAGGTGACGGGATCTGAGTGGACTTCAAACGGATCCCGCCTCCTTCACTGAGTGGCTGAGCGGCCCTGAGACATAGCGTCTCGGGCGGCGTCAGACACCAGGAAGCGGCCGGGGACCAGAGCGCCGCGATGAGTGACCCGCCGCTGGAATGGGGAGGTGAGTGGACGTCTCTGGGTGGGTGGGTTAGTCTCAGTCTCTGGGTGGTCTCTTTGTGCTGTCACTACTTGCGGCCCCCCATACACAGCCCTCATGGTTACCCACCCAATAAACGACAACTTTCATTGAATCTGTGATAATCTGTGTATAGATTGGCCGGTGATCTTCTATCCATTGCAGTTAGCAGCTTCACCAGCAGGGGGAGCTGTTCACCCACGTATGTCCTGTGGCTCCAGCTCGGGCGCGGGGACCAGTCATTTATTATAAGGATGTTAGAATTATTACTGCAGAACAGCAATTACATTGATGAGGACGTTTTGCCCTCTGTCATTTTACATCTTATAGTTTTAAGATTCTTCATTTTAATTATAATTATTTCATCTTTCAAGCAGCAAAATCCATTTCAGCTCCTAAATGACTAAATAGGAAAAGCAAGAACAATAATAACACGATAATAACGCTAGTGACCCCTTACATGGTGGATTAGGACCTGATAAGCAGGTGCTATTTACAGATTGTACACACATCCTATGGCCGTAACAAAAGATCCTCGCCACGTAACCAATCCCCAAACAGGTGCTAGATACCTTACACTGGGGGGTCACCCTGTGCAGACCTCGATACCTTACATCGGGGGGGTCACCCTGTGCAGACCCCCGATACCTTACACCAGGGGAGTCACACTGTGCAGACCCCCGATACCTTACACCAGGGGAGTCACCCTGTGCAGACCCCCGATACCTTACACCAGGGGAGTCACCCTGTGCAGACCCCCGATACCTTACACCAGGGGAGTCACCCTGTGCAGACCCCCGATACCTTACACCAGGGGAGTCACCCTGTGCAGACCCCCGATACCTTACACCAGGGGAGTCACCCTGTGCAGACCTCGATACCTTACACCAGGGGAGTCACCCTGTGCAGACCCCCGATACCTTACACCAGGGGAGTCACCCTGTGCAGACCTCGATACCTTACACCAGGGGAGTCACCCTGTGCAGACCCCCGATACCTTACACTGGGGGGGTCACCCTGTGCAGACCCCCGATACCTTACACCAGGGGAGTCACCCTGTGCAGACCCCCGATACCTTACACCAGGGGAGTCACCCTGTGCAGACCCCCGATACCTTACACCAGGGGAGTCACCCTGTGCAGACCTCGATACCTTACACCAGGGGAGTCACCCTGTGCAGACCCCCGATACCTTACACCGGGGGGGTCACCCTGTGCAGACCCCCGATACCTTACACCGGGGGAGTCACCCTGTGCAGACCCCCGATACCTTACACCAGGGGAGTCACCCTGTGCAGACCCCCGATACCTTACACCAGGGGAGTCACCCTGTGCAGACCTCGATACCTTACACCGGGGGGGTCACCCTGTGCAGACCCCCGATACCTTACACCAGGGGAGTCACCCTGTGCAGACCCCCGATACCTTACACCAGGGGAGTCACCCTGTACAGACCCCCGATACCTTACACCAGGGGAGTCACCCTGTGCAGACCCCCGATACCTTACACCAGGGGGTCAGACCTCGATACCTTACACCAGTGCACCCTGGAGTCACCCTGTGCAGACCCCCAGGCTTCTTACACCAGTGCACCCCGATCCTGTGCAGACCCACTACAGACATGAAAATAGTTTAAAGTAGCCCCCCCCCCCCCAACTGCTAAAAGAGTTCCCACAGAAATAATGAGGCTCCTGGTTACCATTTGCAAACAGTGTAAACTGCCCCACCACGATAAGGTGGCCTCATGCTCGGGGCAGATCCTACACTGTACTGTGGCCTCTCCATAGCGTGTAATGCGCCTATGCTCTGGGCATGCAAGATCCACCTTATACCGGCAAAAGTAATTGCACCACCTGGGTGGGGTAGGTGGAGTGCACGACCAAGTAGAGGCAGCCACTCCCCCCATCTGGAACCCAGAAAAAAAGACAAATTTGTTCAGCTCTCCTAGAACACCATTCACACTAGACAGGAGCACGTTGCTATGGCTGAAATTGCAAACACTCAGAAACACAGAATAATGCAACAGCTCATTGCAATGGCAAGATACAGACCCACTACAGACATAAAAATAGTTAAAAGCATAAAAGCACCCCCCCCTTCCCCCCACAAAAATAATGAGGCTCTTGGTTACCATTTGCATAACTCTGTATAACTTTCTATACAGAGGTCGGGGCAGGATAATCAGAATGCCGTGTGATGTCTGTATCCTGAGCTCAGGAAGCTGCACCCCCCACCCCCCTGACATTTTGCCGGGACGCCGGGGGGGGGGGGGGGGGGGTTGCGTTTCTGCTCGTCGGGGAGGCAGCCATTTCTCTCCTGAAGTGTCAGAGCTTCTCATTACCTGGGCGGCTCATTGTGTTGCTGTACAGCGCGGTGTCTCTGGAGCCCTGGCCTTTTCCTCTAAAGTTCATCCTTTTTTATTTTTCCAATCGTTTCACCATTTTGTGGAGAAAAAACAACAGCCGACGCTATGCATTAGAAGCAGAATTATTTGTAGCTGCTCCGTGATGGATGAGCGCGATGTTCTGCGGCCCAGATCTCAGGCTCTGAAGGACGGGAGGGTTATTATTTCTTACTGCAGTTTCTGTTGCAGGAGGGACCGACACAACTTTTTGCAGCCATTGGAGCGGGATGACAAATCGTCTAGTTATACAGAGTAAACTTAGACTAGACAGGCTACAGCTGCACCAGATCTACCACGGGGGCTTTGGTTGTGAATATGGTGCATCTTTAGCATCTCTTATTTTACACCAACAATTAGTTTTGGTGCCCAATGTTACATTGAAGACACGCCTCTTCTAACAAACCACAACCCTTTTTTGACAGGCCACACCCAGTTATTGAGTGTGGAACAAGTGTCTAAAAGACACCGGAATCAGAGCATTTCTAGAGGGGCTGATCTTCTTTTTTTTTTTTTAATAATTGTCTTTTTATTAAGATTTTCAAATATAAGAGAACATAACAGAGTCAAGTAAAATAAGAAAACTGACATAGTCATGGGCAGCAAGAACAATCAGAGAGCCCATGGGGAGTTTAAGGGAAAGATGAATAATAAGCAATAAAACAAACAATTTGCAAACATGAACCAAGCAATTGTCCGGAAAGGGACCTGTAGAGGGCAGGAGCCCGGGCTGATAAACACTGAGAGAGTGCATGACCCGGTGGGCCAGGTGGGTGTGGGTCAGGAGTGACCTAGTGACTGATAGTAGGGCATGGGAAACACCTTAGGACCCTCAGGCAATGCAGTGTAAGGACAGATCCCACTCCGGAGTAGGACTAGGGATGGAAAAGGAGAAAAAAGAGAGGAGGCAGTGTGAGAGAAGGGGTGATAGAAACATCAGAGGGAAAGGGGAGAGAGAATGGTAAAGGGGGAGAGTTATCTCAGACGTCTGTCCCAGAACGCATCCCACGGCACCCAGACCTAGTTGAACTTGTCTATGGTGTTATTCAAGAGGGCCGTAAGGGATTCCATACTGCGGACATCTCTAACCCTCGTCAGCAAATCCAGCGAGGACGGGGGGGAAGTACTTTTCCAGTGAAGAGAAATAAGGCACTTCGCAGCCGTGAGGATATGAAGGAGCATCTTGGCAGCACGTGTCCCGATAGACCTCGGGGGGACATTTAAGAGCAAGTGTAGGGGGGCCAGTGGGACCTGAATCTCGAGGACCTCTCGTACAGTGTTTTGGACCATTGCCCAATACGGGGTGATCAGGGGGCAGTCCCAGAATATGTGGAGTAATGTCCCGGGGGCAGACAGGCATCGCCAGCATGTGTTGGGAAAAGCAGGGTTAAATTTATTGAGGAGGTGAGGGGTGTGGTACCATCGCATAAGTAGTTTGTACTGAGCCTCCTTGTATTGTATGCATAAGGAAGAAGTGGCTGCTTTACGCCACACTACCTGCCACGTAGATGGCGTGATCGTAAGGCCCAGGTCCCGCTCCCATTGGTGCATATAGCCATGTCCCGGGGGGGTCTGCCGGGAAGAGCAGACGGTAAAGGTCTGATATCAGCCCTTTGGAGGATGCACCTCTCAAACAACAGAACTCAAATTGGCTAGGGCGCAGGCAGGTCAACGAGCCCAAACGGGAGCGGAAGAGGTCACGGATCTGCAGATAGGAAAAATAAGTGCGCTGTGTTAAACCGTACTTCTCTTGCAATGCTGAGAAATCCGGGAATGTCCGGGTGACCGGATTGACTAGGTCATAGAACCTGAACAGGCCCACAGCGGACCAGGGATGGGTCATGGAGGAGGTGACACTGACTGAGAAGTCGGAAGTGAAGAGGAAGGGTTCGAGCGGGGAAGAAGGGGCAGAGAGACCATATTTAGAACGGCATTGGGACCAAATTGATACAAGGAAGGCCATGGTAGCCAGAAGCGCCGAGTCCGGTAAGACACGACGTGGAGCCCAGAGGAGGGCGCAGGGATGAATAGGGGCTATCCCAAGCTTCTCAATTTCCACAAATTTCTTGTAGGAACGGAGGGACGCCCTGGCAGGAATAGTGCGCAGATGTGCGGCCAGATAGTAGCGGGATATATCAGGTAGCGACAGCCCGCCCTTATGAAGTGGCGAGGTGAGGACCGAGAGGGGGATTCTGTGGCGTCCCTGCTTCCAGAGAAACCTGACGAAAAGGGCCTGGATACGTCGAAGGGCGGGGTACCATAACAGGGAGGGTCTCGAAGAGATACAGAAATTTGGGCAGGATCGCCATCTTTATCGTATTAATGCGGCCTATGAGGGAGATAGGTAAGTGCGTCCACGAATTTAGCAACCGGGAGACCTCGGCGATTAAGGGGGTGAAGTTGGCCTGAAAGAGGAGAGAGTACGAGGGAGTCAGCTTAACCCCAAGGTACGAGAGGGAAGAAGATTGCCAGGTGTAGGGGAAGGACTGTTGGAGGGAGGCCAGAAGGGGACTAGAGATATTAATGGGGAGGGCATCAGTCTTGGAGGTGTTAATTTTATAACCGGACAGCCTGCCAAAGGAGGAGATGAGGGTGTGCAAAGAGGGCAGGGAAATCAATGGTTGGGTGATAGTGAGAAGGACGTCGTCCGCATAAAGGGCAATTTTAAATTCCCTGTCGTGTAGGCGGACCCCATGGATGTCTGGGTGCGCTCAAATAGCAGCCGCAAGGGGCTCTATACATAGAGCGAAGATTAACGGGGACAGCGGACATCCCTAGCGTGTGCCGTTGCACACAGGGAAGGGGGAGGATGTGGCGTGGGGGAGTCGGACTGCAGACATCGGGGTGGAATATAGTCCATGGAGGGCAGTGATAAACTCGCCCCGGAAGCCCAGGTGATCCAGAGTGGTAAAGAGGAACAGCCACAAAAGGCGGTCAAAGGCCTTTTCGGCGTCGAGACTCAGGAGGAGCATGGGGGAGCGCTGTCTATCAGCCACATCAATCAGGTCAATCGTCCGGCGGGTGTTGTCTCCCGCTTGGTGGCAGGGGACAAAGCCCACTTGATCATGATGAATGAGCTGGGGAAGCCAAGCATTAAGTCGATTGGCCAGTATTTTAGCAAAAATTTTCAAATCAGAATTGAGAAGAGTGATGGGCCGATAGCTATCGCATGCGGTGTCGTCCTTCCCCGGCTTAGGGATAACAACAATGTGCGAATAGAGCATAGTGTCTGGGATAGGGTCCCCCTGAAAAAACGAAGTGAACAGTTTTAGGAGGTACGGGTTGAGGACCTCTCCGAACGTTTTGTAGTACAAGTAAGGGAACCCATCCGCACCGGGAGATTTGCCGTTGGGCAGGGCTTTAATAACCTCCTCCAGCTCCTCCGAGGTAATAGCTGAATTCAGGTGGTCCCGGGCTTCCGAGGGGAGACTAGAGAGGGGGAGAGTAGAAAGGAACGAGGAGATAAGGGACCGTCGCTCAAGGGGGTCGTCAGGTAGGGAGGAGGGGAGAGAGTAGAGGGAGGTATAGTAGTCGCGGAAGAGGTCCGCTATCCCATCTGGGTTGTAAACATGAGTGCCAGACGGGGAGCGGATACTAAAAGGAGTAGTCTGCGCCTGTCGGTCCCTAAGCTGCTTTGCAAGGAGCGTATGGGCCTTATTACCCCTCTCGTAGTAGAGTCGTCTAGAATAGTGCATGAGCTTCTCGACCTGCGACATAGCCAAATCTTTAAGCTTCGCCCTAATTTCCAGAATCCTACGCAGGGTAGGGACCGCGGGGCGCAGTAGCATCCGAGCCTCCAAAGACTGGAGGCGGGTCCGCCAGTGGGCCACTTGTTCTAGCCTAGAGGGGCTGATCTTGTGGGGTCACTACTTACCAGTAGTGTCCAAGGAAGGACGAGCGGGGACCGAGACATGAAGGGACAAGGAAGGGCAAAGGGTGACCGAGACATGGGGGATAAGGAAGGGCGAGTGGGGGCCGAGACATGGAGGGACAAGGAAGGGCGAGTGGTGACCGAGACATGGGGGGATAAGGAAGGGCGAGTGGGGGCCGAGACATGGAGGGACAAGGAAGGGCGAGTGGGGACCAAGACATAAAGGGACAAGGAAGGATGACCAAAGACATAGACATGGGTAGACAAGGAAGGACAACCAAGGACTGAGATATGGGGAGGCCAAGAGAGCACAAGCGGGGACCGAAACATGGCAGAACAAGAAAGTACAACCAGGATCCAAGACATGAGGAGACGAGGAAGTACAATTAGGGGCCGAAACATGGGGGTCAGGAAAGAACAACTGGGTACTGAGACATGAGGGGACAAGGAAGGACATACAGGGACCAAGACATAAGGGGTGTCCAAGGAAGGATGACCACAGACTTAGACATAGGGGAAAGGAAGGACAACCAGAGACTGAGACATTGGGGGGGGGGGGGGGGGGGGGGTGGAGAAAGAATGACCTGGACATGGGGGGGAAAGAAGGACAACCAGAGACTGAGATATGGGGGGGGGGGGGAATGATGGATGACCGGAGACCTAGATGGGGGGGTGTAATGACTGGAGACTTAGACATGGGGGGGGAGGTAGGATGGCCAGAGACCTAGACATGGGGGGACAAGGAGGGGGGGGGGACAACCGTAGACTGAGACCTTGGGGGGGAAAGGAAGGATAACTGGAGACCTAGACAATAAGGGGGGGGGGGGGGGGGGACAAGGAAGTATGACCAGGGGCCAAGACATGGGGGGACAAGGAAGTATGACCGGGGACAGGGTCATGGGGGTTCAAGGTTCATTGATGTGTGGGGAGATGAAGGCTAGCCTGTCTGGTCGGATTCCACAGAAGGGCACACAGGACATGTTTGGGCCCCCGCAGAGCGGTCAGAGCACACAGGACATGTATGGGGCCCGGCAGTGCGGTCAGAGCACACAGGACATGTATGGGGCCCCGCAGAGTGGTCAGAGCACACAGGACATGTATGGGGCCCCGCAGAGCGGTCAGAGCACACAGGACAGGTATGGGGCCCCGCAGAGCGGTCAGAGCACACAGGACATGTATGGGGCCCCGCAGAGTGGTCAGAACACACAGGACATGTATGGGGCCCCGCAGAGTGGTCAGAGCACACAGGACATGTATGGAGCCCGGCAGAGCGGTCAGAGCACACAGGACAGGTATGGGGCCCCGCAGAGCGGTCAGAGCACACAGGACATGTATGGGGCCCGGCAGAGCGGTCAGAGCACACAGGACAGGTATGGGGCCCCGCAGAGTGGTCAGAGCACACAGGACATGTATGGGGCCCCGCAGAGCGGTCAGAGCACACAGGACATGTATGGGGCCCCGAAGAGCGGTCAGAGCACACAGGACATGTTTGGGGCCCAGCAGAGCGGTCAGAGCACACAGGGCATGTATGGGGCCCTGCAGAGCATTTAGAGCACACAGGACATTTATGGGGCCCCGCAGAGCGGTCAGAGCACACAGGACATGTATGGGGCCCGGCAGATCGGTCAGAGCACACAGGACATGTTTGGGGCCCCGAAGAGTGATCAGAGCACACAGGACATGTATGGGGCCCCGCAGAGTGGTCAGAGCACACAGGACATGTATGGGGCCCGGCAGAGCGGTCAGAGCACACAGGACATGTATGGGGCCCCGCAGAGTGGTCAGAGCACACAGGACATGTATGGGGCCCCGAAGAGCGGTCAGAGCACACAGGACATGTTTGGGGCCCGGCAGAGCGGTCAGAGCACACAGGGCATATATGGGGCCCCGCAGAGCATTTAGAGCACACAGGACATTTATGGGGCCCGGCAGAGCGGTCAGAGCACACAGGACATGTATGGGGCCCCGCAGAGTGGTCAGAGCACACAGGACATGTATGGGGCCCGGCAGAGCGGTCAGAGCACACAGGACATGTATGGGGCCCGGCAGAGCGGTCAGAGCACACAGGACATGTATGGGGCCCCGCAGAGTGGTCAGAGCACACAGGACATGTATGGAGCCCGGCAGAGCGGTCGGAGCCTATGTGTCCCCTGACAGACCCCACAATGGGTAGCAGAATTGCAATAATGGAGGAAGGCGTCTGATCTGATGGGTCACAATGGCGGGGGAGGTGTGATGGGCAATGTTCTGCTGGAGATCTTGTGTCCTGGCATCATGTGGATGTTACTATGAAATGTATCACCCACCTATAAAAAAATCAAACTGGGACAGCACTGGAAAAAGTGGAAAAAAGATCAAGAATGTTTAGATGGAGTGCACGTCTCTCCGCACAGGACCCTTCCGTTCGGCTTCAATCCAATAGTAAACGTAGGAGACAGCACTTCTTGTGAAAAAACGTGATTTTTTTTATTCACATCAGACGTGACGTTCTCAAGCGTGAGGAAGTACCAGCCGAAATGTCGCGTTTTCACAAGAAGTGCTGTCTCCTACGTTTACTAATGTATCACCCACCTGACCATTGTACACACCAAGCCCCCCCCCCATGGTAATGGGACCCCCTCAGCAGGATAATGCCCCGTGGGCCACCCTACAGTACACTGTATATTGGGATGTGTTCTGTAGATAATCTATGGTATTGGTGATATATTTGCTTGCAGTATATAATCCGGTGATCTTTCCGCACACATATAGTTATGTGGGTCAGGTGATTATCATATGTCACCATCCTGGGAAGTGACTAATGGCGCTCGGCGGATTGTCAGGTGCGGCTGTGGTGATAAATAATTCACTGGGACTGCTCCGCATGGCGGCAGGAAGCACCTGGGCCATCAATAATGCATCCCATGTACAATATGGTGACTGCGGGAATAGGATTGGGCGCAGCGCCTTGTAATGTGTGTGACCTTTCCCGGCTCGGACCCCTGTGGCTCGCCATGCTGACACACGCTCTCCGTCCTCTTTGTTCTTTATTGTTTATAATCAGGAGCCATCACACCCTGGTATAAGTCACCTTCACACTTGTGAAATCCTCAAACTATGAACTACATCTCCCAGCATGCCCTGGCATACATCCCAGCTTGCTTCCTCCAAAGTGGTGACTGTGTGTGGGGTCAGGTACCGCCATGCGGTGCAGTGATGTCTCAGCGATCCCAGTGCTCTCGTGGGCGTCTCTTTGGTCTCTGTAGTTCTTTGTATGTGATGGAATTACCTCACACCCTGTGATCACCCGCCGCAGGCCGAGGCTTCTTCACTTTCCTCCTCCTTCTCCTCACACTGAACATTTTAGCACTGCACTGTACTGTATATAGAGCTGCAGTTCTTGGTGGCGAGATACGATCCCGCTCAGATGTGTGAGGATGGGATGTTTATAGACATCAGGCGAGATGAAGAGTCACAGGTCGGGCTTCATTGCTGAGCTAGAAACACTGATGCCTCCCGTATGTAGTGTACATACCGCCATTACATGTATATAGTGCTATATAGTCTGGTTATACAGTAATAGAGGTGGTGATATAACACTGATGCCTCCTGTATGTAGTGTACATACCGCCATTACAGGTATATAGTGCTATATAGTCTGGTTATACAGTAATAGAGGTGATATAACACTGATGCCTCCTGTATGTAGTGTACATACCGCCATTACATGTATATAGTGCTATATAGTCTGGTTATACAGTAATAGAGGTGGTGATATAACACTGATGCCTCCTGTATGTAAAGTACATACCGCCATTACATGTATATAGTGCTATATAGTCTGGTTATACAGTAATAGAGGTGATATAACACTGATGCCTCCTGTATGTAGTGTACATACCGCCATTACATGTATATAGTGCTATATAGTCTGGTTATACAGTAATAGAGGTGGTGATATAACACTGATGCCTCCTGTATGTAAAGTACATACCGCCATTACATGTATATAGTGCTATATAGTCTGTTTATACAGTAATAGAGGTGATATAACACTGATGCCTCCTGTATGTAGTGTACATACCGCCATTACATGTATATAGTGCTATATAGTCTGGTTATACAGTAATAGAGGTGGTGATATAACACTGATGCCTCCTGTATGTAAAGTACATACCGCCATTACATGTATATAGTGCTATATAGTCTGTTTATACAGTAATAGAGGTGATATAACACTGATGCCTCCTGTATCTAGTGTACATACCGCCATTACATGTATATAGTGCTATATAGTCTGTTTATACAGTAATAGAGGTGATATAACACTGATGCCTCCTGTATGTAGTGTACGTACCGCCATTACATGTATATAGTGCTATATAGTCTGGTTATACAGTAATAGAGGTGGTGATATAACACTGATGCCTCCTGTATGTAGTGTACATACCGCCATTACATGTATATAGTGCTATATAGTCTGGTTATACAGTAATAGAGGTAGCTTATATTGGACTATACAGCACGCTGATCCCCCCGGTCTGGGTGTTTGGGTATAGTTATATTAGTAGTAGCTTATATTGGACTATACAGCACGCTGATCCCTCTGGTCTGGGTGTTTGGGTATAGTTATATTAGTAGTAGCTTATATTGGACTATACAGCACGCTGATCCCCCGGTCTGGGTGTTTGGGTATAGTTATATTAGTAGCTTATATTGGACTATACAGCACGCTGATCCCTCCGGTCTGGGTGTTTGGGTATAGTTATATTAGTAGCAGCTTATATTGGACTATACAGCACGCTGATCCCTCCGGTCTGGGTGTTTGGGTATAGTTATATTAGTAGCAGCTTATATTGGACTATACAGCACGCTGATCCCTCCGGTCTGGGTGTTTGGGTATAGTTATATTAGTAGCTTATATTGGACTATACAGCACGCTGATCCCCCGGTCTGGGTGTTTGGGTATAGTTATATTAGTAGCAGCTTATATTGGACTATACAGCACGCTGATCCCCCCGGTCTGGGTGTTTGGGTATAGTTATATTAGTAGCTTATATTGGACTATACAGCACGCTGATCCCCCCCGGTCTGGGTGTTTGGGTATAGTTATATTAGTAGCTTATATTGGACTATACAGCACGCTGATCCCCCCGGTCTGGGTGTTTGGGTATAGTTATATTAGTAGCTTATATTGGACTATACAGCACGCTGATCCCCCCGGTCTGGGTGTTTGGGTATAGTTATATAAGTAGTAGCTTATATTGGACTATACAGCACGCTGATCCCCCCGGTCTGGGTGTTTGGGTATAGTTATATTAGTAGCTTATATTGGACTATACAGCACGCTGATCCCTCCGGTCTGGGTGTTGGGTATAGTTATATTAGTAGCTATATTGGAGTATACAGCACGCTGATCCCTCCGGTCTGGGTGTTTGGGTATAGTTATATTAGTAGCTTATATTGGACTATACAGCACGCTGATCCCTCCGGTCCTGGGTGTTTGGGTATAGTTATATTAGTAGCAGCTTATATTGGACTATACAGCACGCTGATCCCTCCGGTCTGGGTGTTGGGTATAGTTATATTAGTAGCTTAATATTGGACTATACAGCACGCTGATCCCTCCGGTCTGGGTGTTTGGGTATAGTTATATTAGTAGCAGCTTATATTGGACTATACAGCACGCTGATCCCCCGGTCTGGGTGTTTGGGTATAGTTATATTAGTAGCAGCTTATATTGGACTATACAGCACGCTGATCCCTCCGGTCTGGGTGTTGGGTATAGTTATATTAGTAGCTTATATTGGACTATACAGCACGCTGATCCCTCCGGTCTGGGTGTTTGGGTATAGTTATATTAGTAGCTTATATTGGACTATACAGCACGCTGATCCCTCCGGTCTGGGTGTTTGGGTATAGTTATATTAGTAGTAGGCTTATATTTGGACTATACCAGCACGCTGATCCCTCCCGGTCTGGGTGTTTGGGTATAGTTTATATTAGTAGTAGCTTATATTGGACTATACAGCACGCTGATCCCTCCGGTCTGGGTGTTTGGGTATAGTTATATTAGTAGCTTATATTGGACTATACAGCAACGCTGATCCCCCCGGTCTGGGTGTTTGGGTATAGTTATATTAGTAGCTTATATTGGACTATACAGCACGCTGATCCCTCCGGTCTGGGTGTTTGGGTATAGTTATATTATAGTAGCTTATATTGGACTATACAGCACGCTGATCCCTCCGGTCCTGGGTGTTTGGGTATAGTTATATTAGTAGTAGCTTATATTGGACTATACAGCACGCTGATCCCCCCGGTCTGGGTGTTTGGGTATAGTTATATTAGTAGTAGCTTATATTGGACTATACAGCACGCTGATCCCTCCGGTCTGGGTGTTTGGGTATAGTTATATTAGTAGAGCTTATATTGGACTATACAGCACGCTGATCCCTCCGGTCTGGGTGTTTGGGTATAGTTATATTAGTAGCAGCTTATATTGGACTATACAGCACGCTGATCCCCCCGGTCTGGGTGTTTGGGTATAGTTATATTAGTAGCAGCTTATATTGGACTATACAGCACGCTGATCCCTCCGGTCTGGGTGTTTGGGTATAGTTATATTAGTAGCTTATATTGGACTATACAGCACGCTGATCCCTCCGGTCTGGGTGTTTGGGTATAGTTATATAGTAGTAGCTTATATTGGACTATACAGCACGCTGATCCCTCCGGTCTGGGTGTTTGGGTATAGTTTATATTAGTAGCAGCTTATATTGGACTATACAGCACGCTGATCCCCCCGGTCTGGGTGTTTTGGGTATAGTTATATTAGTAGCAGCTTATATTGGACTATACAGGCACGCTGATCCCTCCGGTCTGGGTGTTTGGGTATAGTTATATTAGTAGCTTATATTGGACTATACAGCACGCTGATCCCTCCGGTCTGGGTGTTTGGGTATAGTTATATTAGTAGCTTATATTGGACTATACAGCACGCTGATCCCTCCGGTCTGGGTGTTTGGGTATAGTTATATTAGTAGCAGCTTATATTGGACTATACAGCACGCTGATCCCCCCGGTCTGGGTGTTTGGGTATAGTTATATTAGTAGTAGCTTATATTGGACTATACAGCACGCTGATCCCTCCGGTCTGGGTGTTTGGGTATAGTTATATTAGTAGTAGCTTATATTGGACTATACAGCACGCTGATCCCCCCGGTCTGGGTGTTTGGGTATAGTTATATTAGTACCTTATATTGGACTATACAGCACGCTGATCCCTCCGGTCTGGGTGTTTGGGTATAGTTATATTAGTAGCTTATATTGGACTATACAGCACGCTGATCCCTCCGGTCTGGGTGTTTGGGTCTAGTTTATATTAGTAGCTTATATTGGACCTATACAGCACGCTGATCCCTCCGGTCCTGGGTGTTTGGGTATAGTTATATTAGTTAGTAGCTTATATTGGACTTACAGCACGCTGATCCCTCCGGTCTGGGTGTTTGGGTATAGTTATATTAGTAGCTTATATTGGACTATACAGCACGCTGATCCCTCCGGTTCTGGGTGTTTGGGTATAGTTATATTAGTAGCTCTTATATTGGACTATACAGCACGCTGATCCCTCCGGGTCCGTGGGTGTTTGGGTATGTTATATTAGTAGTAGCTTATATTGGACTATACAGCACCTGATCCCTCCGGTCTGGGTGTTTGGGTATAGTTATATTAGTAGCTTATATTGGACTATACAGCACGCTGATCCCTCCGGTCTGGGTGTTGGGGTATAGTTATATTAGTAGTAGCTTATATTGGACTATACCGCACGCTGATCCCTCCGGTCTGGGTGTTTGGGTATAGTTATATTAGTAGCAGCTTATATTGGACTATACAGCACGCTGATCCCTCCGGTCTGGGTGTTTGGGTATAGTTATATTAGTAGTAGCTTATATTGGACTATACAGCACGCTGATCCCCCCGGTCTGGGTGTTTGGGTATAGTTATATTAGTAGCAGCTTATATTGGACTATACAGCACGCTGATCCCTCCGGTCTGGGTGTTTGGGTATAGTTATATTAGTAGTAGCTTATATTGGACTATACAGCACGCTGATCCCTCCGGTCTGGGTGTTTGGGTATAGTTATATTAGTAGTAGCTTATATTGGACTATACAGCACGCTGATCCCTCCGGTCTGGGTGTTTGGGTATAGTTATATTAGTAGTAGCTTATATTGGACTATACAGCACGCTGATCCCCCCGGTCTGGGTGTTTGGGTATAGTTATATTAGTAGCTTATATTGGACTATACAGCACGCTGATCCCTCCGGTCTGGGTGTTTGGGTATAGTTATATTAGTAGTAGCTTATATGGGACTATACAGCACGCTGATCCCTCCGTCTGGGTGTTTGGGTATAGTTATATTAGTATAGCTTATATTGGACTATACGCACGCTGAGTCCCTCCGGTCTGGGGTTTGGGTATAGTTATATTAGTAGTAAGCTATATTGGACTATACAGCACGCTGATCCATCCGGTCTGGTGTTTGGGTATAGTTATATTAGGTAGTAGCTTATATTGGACATACAGCACGCTGATCCCTCCGGTCTGGGTGTTTGGTATAGTTATAGTAGTAGTAGCTTATATTGGACTATAACAGCACGCTGAGCCCTCCGGTCTGGGTGTTTGGGGTATAGTTATATTAGTATCTTATTTGGACTATACAGCACCTGATCCTCCGGTCTGGGTGTTTGGGTATAGTGTATATTAGTAGCTTATATTGGACTATACAGCACGCTGATCCCTCCGTCTGGGTGTTTGGGGATAGTATATTAGTAGCTTATTATTGGACTATACAGCACGCTGATCCCTCCGGTCTGGGTGTTTGGGTATAGTTATATTAGTAGCTTATATTGGACTATACAGCACGCTGATCCTCCGGTCTGGGTGTTTGGGTATAGTTATATTAGTAGTAGCTTATATTGGACTATACAGCACGCTGATCCCTCCGGTCTGGGTGTTTGGGTATAGTTATATTAGTAGCTTATATTGGACTATACAGCACGCTGATCCCTCCGGACTGGGTGTTTGGGTATAGTTATAATAGTAGAGCTTATATTGGACTATACAGCACGCTGATCCCTCCGGTCTGGTGTTTGGGTATAGTTATATTAGTAGTAGCTTATATTGGACTATACAGCACGCTGATCCCTCCGGTCTGGGTGTTTGGGTATAGTTATATTAGTAGCTTATATTGGACTATACAGCACGCTGATACCCTCCGGTCTGGGTGTTTGGGTATAGTTATATTAGTAGCTTATATTGGACTATACAGCACGCTGATCCCCCCGGTCTGGGTGTTTGGGTATAGTTATATTAGTAGCTTATATTGGACTATACAGCACGCTGATCCCTCCGGTCTGGGTGTTTGGGTATAGTTATATTAGTAGCTTATATTGGACTATACAGCACGCTGATCCCTCCGGTCTGGGTGTTTGGGTATAGTTATATTAGTAGCAGCTTATATTGGACTATACAGCACGCTGATCCCTCCGGTCTGGGTGTTTGGGTATAGTTATATTAGTAGCTTATATTGGACTATACAGCACGCTGATCCCCCCGGTCTGGGTGTTTAGGTATAGTTATATTAGTAGCTTATATTGGACTATACAGCACGCTGATCCCCCCGGTCTGGGTGTTTGGGTATAGTTATATTAGTAGCTTATATTGGACTATACAGCACACTGATCCCTCCGGTCTGGGTGTTTGGGTATAGTTATATTAGTAGCTTATATTGGACTATACAGCACGCTGATCCCTCCGGTCTGGGTGTTTGGGTATAGTTATATTAGTAGCTTATATTGGACTATACAGCACGCTGATCCCTCCGGTCTGGGTGTTTGGGTATAGTTATATTAGTAGCTTATATTGGACTATACAGCACGCTGATCCCTCCGGTCTGGGTGTTTGGGTATAGTTATATTAGTAGTAGCTTATATTGGACTATACAGCACGCTGATCCCCCCGGTCTGGGTGTTTGGGTATAGTTATATTAGTAGCTTATATTGGACTATACAGCACGCTGATCCCTCCGGTCTGGGTGTTTGGGTATAGTTATATTAGTAGCTTATATTGGACTATACAGCACGCTGATCCCTCCGGTCTGGGTGTTTGGGTATAGTTATATTAGTAGCTTATATTGGACTATACAGCACGCTGATCCCTCCGGTCTGGGAGTTTGGGTATAGTTATATTAGTAGTAGATTATATTGGACTATACAGCACGCTGATCCCTCCGGTCTGGGTGTTTGGGTATAGTTATATTAGTACCTTATATTGGACTATACAGCACGCTGATCCCTCCGGTCTGGGTGTTTGGGTATAGTTATATTAGTAGCAGCTTATATTGGACTATACAGCACGCTGATCCCTCCGGTCTGGGTGTTTGGGTATAGTTATATTAGTAGCTTATAATGGACTATACAGCACGCTGATCCCTCCGGTCTGGGTGTTTGGGTATAGTTATATTAGTAGCTTATATTGGACTATACAGCACGCTGATCCCTCCGGTCTAGGTGTTTGGGTATAGTTATATTAGTAGTAGCTTATATTGGAGTATACAGCACGCTGACCCGGTCTGGGTGTTTGGGTATAGTTATATTAGTAGCTTATATTGGACTATACAGCACGCTGATCCCTCCGGTCTGGGTGTTTGGGTATAGTTATATTAGTAGCTTATATTGGACTATACAGCACGCTGATCCCTCCGGTCTGGGTGTTTGGGTATAGTTATATTAGTAGTAGCTTATATTGGACTATACAGCACGCTGATCCCTCCGGTCTGGGTGTTTGGGTATAGTTATATTAGTAGCTTATATTGGACTATAGCAGCACGCTGATCCCTCCGGTCTGGAGTTTTGGGTAATAGTTATATTAGTAGTAGATTATATTGGCCTATACAGCACGCTGATCCCTCCGGTCTGGGTGTTTGGGTATAGTTATATTAGTAGCTTATATTGGACTATACAGCACGCTGATCCCTCCGGTCTGGGTGTTTGGGTATAGTTATATTAGTAGCGCTTATATTGGACTATACAGCCACGCTGATTCCCCCGGTCTGGGTGTTTGGGTATAGTTATATTAGTAGCTTATATGGACTATACAGCACGCTGATCCCTCCGGTCTGGGTGTTTGGGTATAGTTATATTAGTAGCTTATATTGTACTATACAGCACGCTGATCCCCCCGGTCTGGGTGTTTGGGTATAGTTATATTAGTAGTAGCTTATATTGGACTATACAGCACGCTGATCCCCCGGTCTGGGTGTTTGGGTATAGTTATATTAGTAGCTTATATTGGACTATACAGCACGCTGATCCCTCCGGTCTGGTGTTTGGGTATAGTTATATTAGTAGCTTATATTGGACTATACAGCACGCTGATCCCTCCGGTCTGGGTGTTTGGGTATAGTTATATTAGTAGTAGCTTATATTGGACTATACAGCACGCTGATCCCTCCGGTCTGGGTGTTTGGGTATAGTCTATATTAGTAGTAGCTTAATTGGACTATACAGCACGCTGATCCCTCCGGTCTGGGTGTTGGGTATAGTTATATTAGTTAGCTTATATTGGATATACAGCACGCTGATCCCTCCGGTCTGGGTGTTTGGGGTATAGTTATATTAGTAGTAGCTTATATTGGACTATACAGCACGCTGATCCCTCCGGTCTGGGTGTTTGGGTATAGTTATATTAGTAGCTTATATTGGACTATGACAGCACGCTGATCCCTCCGGTCTGGGTGTTTGGGTATAGTTATATTAGTAGCTTATATTGGACTATACAGCACGCTGAATCCCTCCGGTCTGGGTGTTTGGTATAGTTTATATAGTAGTCAGCTTATATTGGACTATACAGCACGCTGATCCCCCGGTCTGGGTGTTTGGGATAGTTATATTAGTAGCAGCTTATATTGGACTATACAGCACGCTGATCCCCCGGTCTGGGTGTTTGGGTATAGTTATATTAGTAGGCTTATATTGGACTATACAGCACGCTGATCCCTCCGGTCTGGTGTTTGGGTATAGTTATATTAGTAGCTTATATTGGACTATACAGCACGCTGATCCCTCCGGTCTGGGTGTTTGGGTATAGTTATATTAGTAGCCAGCTTATATTGGACTATACAGCACGCTGATCCCTCCGGTCTGGGGTGTTGGGTATAGTTATATTAGTAGTAGCTTATATTGGACTTATACAGCACGCTGATCCCTCCGGTCTGGGTGTTTGGGTATAGTTATATTAGTAGCTTATATTGGACTATACAGCACGCTGATCCCTCCGGTCTGGGTGTTTGGGTATAGTTATATTAGTAGCTTATATTGGACTATACAGCACGCTGATCCCTCCGGTCTGGTGTTTGGGTATAGTTATATTAGTAGCTATATTGGACTATACAGCACGCTGATCCCTCCGGTCTGGGTGTTTGGGTATAGTATATATTAGTAGCTTATATTGGACTATACAGCACGCTACGATCCCTCGGTCTGGGTGTTTGGGTATAGTTATATTAGTATAAGCTTATATTGGACTATACAGCACGCTGAATCCCTCCGGTCTGGGTGTTTGGGTATGAGTTATATTAGTAGTAGCTTATATTGGAACTATACAGCACGCTGATCCCTCCGGTCTGGGTGTTTGGGTATAGTTATATAGTTATTAGAGCTTATATTGGACTATACAGCACGCTGATCCCTCCGGTCTGGTGTTTGGGTATAGTTTATTAGTAGTAGCTTATATTGGACTATACAGCACGCTGATCCCTCGGTCTGGGTGTTTGGGTATAGTTATATTAGTAGCTTATATTGGACTATACAGCACGCTGATCCCTCCGGTCTGGGTGTTTGGGTATAGTTATATTAGTAGTAGCTTATATTGGACTATACAGCACGCTGATCCCTCCGGTCTGGGTGTTTGGGTATAGTTATATTAGTAGCTTATATTGGACTATACAGCACGCTGATCCCTCCGGTCTGGGTGTTTGGGTATAGTTATATTAGTAGCTTATATTGGACTATACAGCACGCTGATCCCCCCGGTCTGGGTGTTTGGGTATAGTTATATTAGTAGCAGCTTATATTGGACTATACAGCACGCTGATCCCTCCGGTCTGGGTGTTTGGGTATAGTTATATTAGTAGCTTATATTGGAGTATACAGCACGCTGATCCCTCCGGTCTGGGTGTTTGGGTATAGTTATATTAGTAGCTTATATTGGACTATACAGCACGCTGATCCCTCCGGTCTGGGTGTTTGGGTATAGTTATATTAGTAGCTTATATTGGACTATACAGCACGCTGATCCCTCCGGTCTGGAGTGTTTGGTAAGTTATAGATGCAGCTAATTGGACTATCCACGCTGATCCCCCGGTCTGGTGTTTGGTATATTAGATTCTAGCTTATATTGGACTATAAATGCAACGCTGATCCCTCCGGTCCTGGTGTTTGGGTATAGTAAATATGTAGCTTAAGATTGAGTATACAGCACGCTGATCCCCCGGTCCTGGGTGTTTTGGGGTATATTTATTAGATAGAGCTTTATATGTGGACCTATGCAGCCGGCTGATCCCTCCGGTCTGGGTGTTTGGGTATAGTGATAGTAGTATTTATATTGGACTATACAGCACGCTGATCCCTCCTGTCTTGGTGTGTTTTGGGTATAGTTATAGTAGTGCTTATATTGGACTATACAGCACGCTGATCCCTCCGGTCTGGGGTTTTTTGGGTAGTTTATTTTTAGTAGCTTATATTGGACTATACAGCAGCTGATCCCTCCGTTCTGGGTGTTTGGGTAAGTAGTTTATCTAGTAGCTTAATTTGGACTATACAGAACGCTGTCGCCCGGTCCCCCTGGGTTTTGGGTTTTATGTTTATATTATTACTTATATTGGACTTACAGCACGCGCTGATCCCTCCGTGACTGGGTGTGTTTTGGGTATAGTTATATTAGTTGCTTATATTGGAATATACAAGCACGCTGATCCCTCCCGGTCTAGGGGTGTTTGTGGGTATAGTTTATATTAGTAGTAATGTCCTATATGGACTATACAGCACGCTGATCCCTCCGGTCTGGGTGTTTGGGTATTATATTAGTAGTAAGGCGTATATTGGACTATACAGCACTGCTGAATCCTCCGGTCTGGGTGTTTGGGTATAGTTTATATTAGTAGCTTGATATGGAGTAGACAGGTCACGCTGATCCTCCGGGTCTGGGTGTTTGGGTTATAGTTCTATTAGTAGCCTATATTGGAAGAAAGACGTGGACTATACAGGGCAGCGCTGATCGCCATCCGGTCCTGGTGTTTGGGTATAGTTATTATTAGTAGCTTATATTGGGACTACCTAGCACTGCTGATCCCTCCGGTCAGGGGTGTTGGGTAGTATTATAGTAAGTATCTTATATTGGACTAGACGGTCACGCTGATGCCCTCCGGTCTGGGTGTTTGGGTATAGTGTATATTAGTAGCTTATATTGGACTAAGCACACGCTGATTCCCTCCGGTCTGGGTGTTTGGGTATAGTTATATAGTAGTAGCTTATTGGACTATACAGCACGCTGATCCCTCCGGTCTGGGTGTTTGGGTATAGTTATATTAGTAGCTTATATTGGACTATACAGCACGCTGGATCCCTCCGGTCCCTGGGTGTTTGGGTATAGTTATATTAGTAGCTTATATTGGACTATACAGCACTGCTGATCCCTCCGGTTCTGGGTGTTTGGGTAGAGTTATATTCAGTAGCTTATATTGGACTATACAGCACGCTGATCCCTCCGGTCTGGGTGTTGGGTATAGTTATATTAGTAGTAGCTTATATTGACTATACAGCACGCTGATCCCTCCGGTCTGGGTGTTTGGGTATAGTTATATTAGTAGCTTATATGGAGTATACAGCACGCTGATCCCTCCGGTCTGGGTGTTTGGGTATAGTTATATTAGTAGCTTATATTGGACTATACAGCACGCTGATCCCTCCGGTCTGGGTGTTTGGGTATAGTTATATTAGTAGCTTATATTGGACTATACAGCACGCTGATCCCTCCGGTCTGGGTGTTTGGGTATAGTTATATTAGTAGCTTATATTGGACTATAAAGCACGCTGATCCCTCGGTCTGGGTGTTTGGGTATAGTTATATTAGTAGCTTATATTGGACTATACATCACGCTGATCCCTCCGGTCTGGGTGTTTGGGTATAGTTATATTAGTAGTAGCTTATATTGGACTATACAGCACGCTGATCCCTCCGGTCTGGGTGTTTGGGTATAGTTATATTAGTAGTAGCTTATATTGGACTATACAGCACGCTGATCCCTCCGGTCTGGGTGTTTGGGTATAGTTATATTAGTAGCTTATATTGGACTATACAGCACGCTGATCCCTCCGGTCTGGGTGTTTGGGTATAGTTATATTAGTAGCAGCTTATATTGGACTATACAGCACGCTGATCCCTCCGGTCTGGGTGTTTGGGTATAGTTATATTAGTAGCTTATATTGGACTATACAGCACGCTGATCCCTCCGGTCTGGGTGTTTGGGTATAGTTTATATTAGTAGCAGCTTATATTGGACTATACAGCACGCTGATCCCTCCGGTCTGGGTGTTTGGGTATAGTTATATTAGTAGCTTATATTGGACTATACAGCACGCTGATCCCCCCGGTCTGGGTGTTTGGGTATAGTTATATTAGTAGCTTATATTGGACTATACAGCACGCTGATCCCCCCGGTCTGGGTGTTTGGGTATAGTTATATTAGTAGCTTATATTGGACTATACAGCACGCTGATCCCCCCGGTCTGGGTGTTTGGGTATAGTTATATTAGTAGTAGCTTATATTGGACTATACAGCACGCTGATCCCTCCGGTCTGGGTGTTTGGGTATAGTTATATTAGTAGCTTATATTGGAGTATACAGCACGCTGATCCCTCCGGTCTGGGTGTTTGGGTATAGTTATATTAGTAGCTTATATTGGACTATACAGCACGCTGATCCCTCCGGTCTGGGTGTTTGGGTATAGTTATATTAGTAGCTTATATTGGACTATACAGCACGCTGATCCCTCCGGTCTGGGTGTTTGGGTATAGTTATATTAGTAGTAGCTTATATTGGACTATACAGCACGCTGATCCCCCCGGTCTGGGTGTTTGGGTATAGTTATATTAGTAGCTTATATTGGACTATACAGCACGCTGATCCCTCCGGTCTGGGTGTTTGGGTATAGTTATATTAGTAGTAGCTTATATTGGACTATACAGCACGCTGATCCCCCCGGTCTGGGTGTTTGGGTATAGTTATATTAGTAGCTTATATTGGACTATACAGCACGCTGATCCCTCCGGTCTGGGTGTTTGGGTATAGTTATATTAGTAGTAGCTTATATTGGACTATACAGCACGCTGATCCCTCCGGTCTGGGTGTTTGGGTATAGTTATATTAGTAGTAGCTTATATTGGAGTATACAGCACGCTGATCCCTCCGGTCTGGGTGTTTGGGTATAGTTATATTAGTAGCTTATATTGGACTATACAGCACGCTGATCCCTCCGGTCTGGGTGTTTGGGTATAGTTATATTAGTAGTAGCTTATATTGGACTATACAGCACGCTGATCCCCCCGGTCTGGGTGTTTGGGTATAGTTATATTATTAGCTTATATTGGACTATACAGCACGCTGATCTCTCCGGTCTGGGTGTTTGGGTATAGTTATATTAGTAGCTTATATTGGACTATACAGCACGCTGATCCCTCCGGTCTGGGTGTTTGGGTATAGTTATATTAGTAGTAGCTTATATTGGACTATACAGCACGCTGATCCCTCCGGTCTGGGTGTTTGGGTATAGTTATATTAGTAGTAGCTTATATTGGACTATACAGCACGCTGATCCCTCCGGTCTGGGTGTTTGGGTATAGTTATATTAGTAGCTTATATTGGACTATACAGCACGCTGATCCCCCCGGTCTGGGTGTTTGGGTATAGTTATATTAGTAGTAGCTTATATTGGACTATACAGCACGCTGATCCCTCCGGTCTGGGTGTTTGGGTATAGTTATATTAGTAGCTTATATTGGACTATACAGCACGCTGATCCCTCCGGTCTGGGTGTTTGGGTATAGTTATATTAGTAGTAGCTTATATTGGACTATACAGCACGCTGATCCCTCCGGTCTGGGTGTTTGGGTGTAGTTATATTAGTAGCTTATATTGGACTATACAGCACGCTGATCCCTCCGGTCTGGGTGTTTGGGTATAGTTATATTAGTAGCAGCTTATATTGGACTATACAGCACGCTGATCCCTCCGGTCTGGGTGTTTGGGTATAGTTATATTAGTAGCTTATATTGGACTTTACAGCATTGTTCACCTTTTTCTTTTTTTCCCCCTAGTTTTGTCTTCAGTTTCTTGTCCGTTGTTTCATGTCCGTGTAACATGGTGGACCAGGCTCTGCAGGACAAGTTTGGACCGCCATCTAATGTGATGAGAAAACCTGTCCACAAGGGCTAATATTGCTGCAGATCTTTCATCTTCCAGTGGGGTCTATACTGAGATGAATCACTGCTGATGTGAGGAGGCTGGATGACACTAGATGAGTAGGGGGGAGGGGGGGGCGGATGACACTAGATGAGGCTAGAGGAGGCCAGATGACACTAGATGAGGCTAGAGGGCGCCAGATGACACTAGAGGAGGCTGGAACACTAGAGGAGGCCAGAGATGACAGTAGATGAGGCTAGAGGGGGCCAGATGACAGTAGATGAGGCTAGAGGAGACCAGATGACACTAGATGAGGCTAGAGGGCGCCAGATGACACTGGATGAGGCTAGAGGAGGCCAGATGACACTAGATGAGGCTAGAGGGGGCCAGATGACACTAGAGGAGGCTGGAACACTAGAGGAGGCCAGAGATGACAGTAGATGAAGCTAGAGGGGGCCAGATGACACTAGGGGAGGCTGGAACACTAGAGGAGGCCAGATGACAGTAGATGAGGCTAGAGGGGGCCAGATGACACTAGAGGAGGCTGGAACACTAGAGGAGGCCAGAGATGACAGTAGATGAGGCTAGAGGAGGCCAGATGACACTAGATGAGGCTAGAGGGTGCCAGATGACACTAGAGGAGGCTGGAACACTAGAGGAAGCCAGATGACAGTAGATGAGGCTAGAGGAGACCAGATGACAGTAGATGAGGCTAGAGGGGACCAGATGACACTAGAGGAGGCTGGAATATACGGCACATATTAAGCAGCTGATTTACAGCTATTAATAAGTGATGAAATGTAAAGTGTGAATATATGGTAAATCCTGTGATACAGAAGAAGCTGTGCTGAACGCCTCGGAGCATCGGAGATTATACCTTATACCTCTTCACAGTTACGGTTGTTGCTATCTTCTCATTTCACCAGGCTCATCCCCACACAGATACGTCTCTGCTCCCCTTCTGGATGTCTCCGCCATGTTTCTCTGATGTGACACAACCATCCAGAATCATTGAATTCTCTGCAGTTTTATTTGCTACCATCACAGAGCCAAGGCGGTCGGGAACATGCCCAGAACCTGCTCCCGGCATCGACTACTCTCTTGAGTTCTTATCGGCTAGTATCGGTATCTCAGAGTAGTGGTATTGGTGGTTTACCACATGGATATTGCTGATACAATGGCGGAGCGAATACCTCTCATCTATTGCACTACACAGCCCTATGGGCTAGAAGGTTCTAGAGTATGGGAGATGTCTGCTCAGCCACTGATCCCTGCTCCATCAGAGAGAAGACCACCCTGTGATGTCCTGTGTACAGAAAAGGGATCCGGCCTGTAGAAGGAGAGAGAGACGTGTGGAGTCTCCTGTGTCCTACGGGTTCTCACCCCAGAGAAGACAGCCATAATCTGGGGATTACCAGTCCTGTCCAAGAACTTCCAAGTCTTCAAGTCTAGTGGTCAAGAAGACAATTCAGTAGAGGTCCTATCAAGGTCCACAGGCTGACTCTGAGGAGCAAACGACAGCGCTTACACACACGGCGGCAGCGAGCGGGTGAGTGCGGGAGGGGCCACGGGGGGCTCCAGGGGGCTGCCCGGGTGATCGCTAGATCGTCCGGGCAGTCCATAGAGGATAGTGGCGGTCTCCTGCCACCACTCCTATTCCACGGAGCGACGGCAGCAGATCACTGCTATCACAGTCATTTGTTTTTCAACATGTTAGAAACACAAACGACTGCAACGATCAGCCAACATAAACGATGTCGGCTGATCGTTGCCTTCTATTCCACGGGATGATTATCGTCTGTAACGTCTGATATCTGCTGAATGCAGCCGATAATCGTTCCATTGAATAGGGCCTTTAGACAAAGATTGAAAACAACAGAACAATAGTTAATAATTAGTTATTATTGTTACCAAGATCGTTTACTCGGTCCAATCCCAGCAAATGAAGGAACAATGTGGAATTACATAAAACGATAGTCGTTAGTTACTATCATCGTTTACTCCGTCTGATCCAGGCAAATGGAGGAATGATGTGGAATTACATAAAACGATAGTCATTAGTTACTATCATCGTTTACTCCGTCTGATCCAGGCAAATGGAGGAATGATGTGGAATTACATAAAACGATAGTCGTTAGTTACTATCATCGTTTACTCCGTCTGATCCAGGCAAATGAAGGAACGATGTGGAATTACACAGAACGATAGTCGTTAGTTACCATAATCGTTTACTCCGTCTGATCCCAGCAATTGAAGGAATGATGAGGAATTACACAAAACGATAGTTGTTAGTTACCATAATCATTTACTCCATCTGATCTCGGCAAATGAAGGAACAATGTGGAATTACGCAAAACGATAGTCGTTAGTTACTACCATCGTTTACTCCGTCTGATCTCGGCAAATGAAGGAACGATGAGTAATTACACAAAACGATAGTCGTTAGTTACCATAATCGTTTACTCTGTCTGATCCCGGCAAATGAAGGAACGATGTGGAATTACACAAAACGATAGTCGTTAGTTACCATAGTCGTTTACTCGGTCCGATCACGGCAAATGAAGGAACGATGTGGAATTACACAGAACGATAGTCGTTAGTTACCATAATCGTTTACTCCGTCTGATCCCAGCAATTGAAGGAATGATGAGGAATTACACAAAACGATAGTCGTTAGTTACCATAATCATTTACTCCATCTGATTTCGGCAAATGAAGGAAGGATCAGGAATTACACAAAACGATAGTCGTTAGTTACTATCATCGTTTACTCCGTCCGATCACGGCAAATGAAGGAACGATGTGGAATTACACAAAACGATAGTCGTTAGTTACCATAATCGTTTACTCCGTCTGATCTCGGCAAATGAAGGAAGGATCAGGAATTACACAAAACGATAGTCGTTAGTTACCATAGTCGTTTACTCGGTCTGTTAACGGCAAATGAAGGAACGATGTGGAATTACACTGAATATTGGTATGTGATCTCTTCTAATTTCCTTCCTGTCTCCAGTTGTGCTGGTCCTGACGGAGATTCCTGAAGTGTTGGTGATGGACACATTAATATTCTCGGCAGAGACGCCATGCGGAGGGATAAATACGGAGAGCGGCTTCTCCCCGCATTGGGCGGCGGAACATTTCATCAACCTGTCATCTCAGCTGGAACAACTCCCAAAACTCTATTTACATCCGTATCGAGTACCGCAGGTCCTGTGCTCCGTGACAACCTGGGGATCGGCGTGATGTGTGTCTGCGAGATCTGTCATATCTGATGTGTATGGGGGAAGGGCATTGATGACCACCAGAGTAGGGATGGAAATCAGTAAGTCCCCTATCTTTGTATTGTTATCGTTACTGGGCGGACTTATAAGTCTGAGCTGTATAGCATGGTCACTGGGATGTCACCAATATGTTACCAGGATATCACTGGGAGGGCCCCAGGATGTCCCCAATATGTCACCAGGATCTCACTAAAATCCCCCCAATATGTCACCAGAATCTCACCGGAATCCCCCCAATATGTCACCAGGATCTCACCGGAATCCTTCCAATATGTCACCAGCATCTCACCGGGATGTCCCCAATATGTCACCAGGATATCTCCAATATGTCGCCCGGATGTCACCAGAATGTCCCCAATATGTAACTGGGATGTCACTGGGATGTCCCCAATATGTAACTGGGATGTCCCCAATATGTCAACGAGATCTCACTAGTATTTCACCGGGTGGTCACCAGGATGCCATAGGGATGTCACCGGGATATCACCAGGATGCCATAGGGATGTCACCGGGTGGTCACCAGGATGCCACTGGGATGTCCCCAATATGTCACGGTAGGGCACCAGGATGACTCCAATATGTCACCAAGATGTCAAACGTGATGTCTCTAATATGTCACCAGGATGTCCCCAATTTGTCACTGGGATCCCACCAGGATGTCCCCAATATGTCACCTGGATCAGGATGTCACCAGGATGTTTCCAAGATGTTGCTGGGATGTCACAAGGATGTCACCCTGAAGGCACCAAGATGTCCCCAATATGTCCCTATCTTTATATTGTTATCATTACTGGGCAGACGTAAGTCTGAGCTGTATAGCATGGCACCAGGATCTTACCGGGATGTCCTCAATATGTCAACAGGATCTCTCCAGGATATCTTCAGGAGGGCACCAGGAGATCACTGGGACGTCACCAGGATGTCATAGGGATATATGACACCAAGATGTTCCCAATATATCACTAGGATTTCACCAGGATGTCACTGGGAGGGCACCAGGATGTCATAGGGATTTTACTGGGATGTCCCCAATGTGTCACCAGGATGTTCCCAATATGTCACTAGGATTTCACCAGGATGTCACCAATATACGACTGGGATGGCACCAGAATGTCACCGGGATGTCTCCCCTGATCCGGCAGATATACAATAGCTGTAGGGAACCTATAACAATTCACCGTACACGACGGTCCAGGAATTATCGGGAATATTTGACATTACATTGAAATACTCTGTAATAGAGGAGACATTGGGTATCTGTGGAGCGGCTGTATTTCTGCCACTACATTTGCAGGTAATATACTCTGATAGATGAACCTTCAGAAAAGCTTTTATCTCGTTTACCCAATATCCACAGAATATCCACCATGGCGGCCGCTTCTCTCCGGATGACGACACCCCGGATGGAGTGAAGATTAACGGCCCTCCGATTGTCTCATATTCTGTATGGATTAGATGTCGTTCTGTTACTTTACACTGATCAGGGAAGATCCGAGCCCATTGTCTATTCTGATTATTCTATTAGATGTTCTCAGTAATGGAGACAGCGCTGGCTGGAGACGGATGATCGGCATTATATACAGAACATATGCCTCATTCCTGGTGCTCAGCTCTATAGTGATATATACAGCAATCATACAGTATATATATATATATATATATATATATATATATATATACAGTATATCTTCACTGACAAAAACAGGATAAAGAGAGGAACTTTCCAGAGCAGGAGAGGTTTTCTATGGGGATTTGCTGCTGCTCTGGACAGTTCCTGACATGGACACAGGTGGCAGCAGAGAGCACTGTGTCAGACTGTAGAGAATACACCACTTCCTGCAGGGCATACAGCAGGTGATAAGTACTGGAAGACTGGAGATTTTTTTTAAAGAAGTAAATTACAAACCTGTATATCTTTCTGACACCAGTTGATTTAAAAGAAAAAGATTTTCACCAGAGTACCCCTTTAAGGAGGCTCAGTCATGAAAGAGCGCTACTTTAATGGGTTTGGCTGCCATGATGCCTGGCACGCATCTGATTTCCTTGGGAAGCTGTGGCCAGATGGTTACTTTGGCTGCTGCAAAAATGTGTTATTAGGTGACGGCTGCCGGAACGGGAAGAGGCGGGAATGTGATTACCCCCTGTATCCCGGTTCTCTCTGGTCTTCCTTTGTCTTTTCTGTTTATAATCCCATTTCATTCAGCGATTTCTGACAGATCCATCACAGACATTGGGGCTGGATTACTGACGTCTTCCCAGCAGCAAATTGTCAGGATTTTGTCCATTTTCCTGTCGATATGATGTTCCCACATAATTACAAAAGGTGTGCGACACAATTTTTCCAAAAAACAGACAAACCTGTCATTTTTGTCCAAAAACCCTCCAAGTGGGTATATCATGGGTGTGTGGTGGGCGTGTCATGAGTGTGTTGTGGGCGTGTCATGAGTGTGTTGTGGGCGTGTCATGGTCGTGTTATGGGTGTGTCTTTGATACCCGCCACAACTGGCAGATTTACTCAGTAAACTGGCATTGATGGGTTTTCTGTTCTACAGATCAGCCACTTCCAGTTTAGCGGCATGGTCGTATTTTAGTATTTTGCTGTGAAAATTTGAAGCGGAAAAAAAAACGACAGCATAACGGCTTAAAATTGAGGGCTTGTTAGTAAATCAGCCCCATTGACTCTGGTGTGCTCCATTCGTGTTGCTGGGAGTTTTCTCTCCTGATGACGTCTTCCTCGCTCTCCCGGTATGTTCTCCCTTTCTATCCTTCCCATTCTCTGTATACCTGCTCTGTATATTACACACAGCTGACTGGGAACAACCAGCATCTCCTCCCGCACCCCTGTTGGAGGAGTTGTGTGACCCTTCCAGTGATACAGCAGCTCTCTGTCAGGTTATGTCTCCCCAATGAGCCCGTCCACAGCTCGGGGAAGGTCTATGGCGCTTTCCCTGGTACCCGCACAATCACTCCCATTTCTAGACTTGTCTCCAGATTTTCTCTAGAAATGGGAGTTTTTTTCCTCTGCTCGATCTGGATGTCTGCATAGACAGGTATAGCGGATATTTCTGTACAGTAATAAAAGATGTAAGGGCATATAGAAGTCCGATAGACACTGGCGGCTTCCATCACCTGGGTCTAGAGGAGACCTATGCCTGGCCCCCGGGGTGTACAGGGCTGTATAGGGATATGAAGCCGTAACTCGGACGCTTACCACCACTGATGTTACTCGTCCTTATCATCCTTTCCGCCTGACCTTTTCCTCTTACCGCGGCTCAGATAGAACATGTCTTGCCGCCATCACTTCATTGTTTTATACTGCAGTCTTGTGTGAAAGGGCAGCGGCTGTAATCCGCACGCCAAAAGAATTCAGATACAATGTCGTCTATTGATTCCCGCGTAGAAATGACGACTTCTCCGGCTGTTATAACCCCGGAAACACCGCGCCGTCCCCATCACCGGCAGCCAGAAAATACAACATCTACCGTCCATTACTGATATAACACTGTGGAGGTTACTATGTGTGATCCCTGTAGTATATAGTATATAGTATAATATAACACTATGCAGGTTACTATGTGTGATCCCTGTAGTATATAGTATATAGTATGATATAACACTATGCAGGTTACTATGTGTGATCCCTGTAGTATATAGTATGATATAACACTATGGAGATTATTATGTGTGATCCCTGTAGTATATAGTATATAGTATGATATAACACTATGGAGGTTACTATGTGTGATCCCTCTAGTATATAGTATGATATAACACTATGGAGATTATTATGTGTGATCCCTGTAGTATATAGTATATAGTATGATATAACACTATGGAGATTATTATGTGTGATCCCTGTAGTATATAGTATATAGTATGATATAACACTATGGAGGTGACTATGTGTGATCCCTGTAGTATATAGTATATAGTATGATATAACACTATGGAGATTACTATGTGTGATCCCTGTAGTATATAGTATGATATAACACTATGCAGGTTACTATGTGTGATCCCTGTAGTATATAGTATATAGTATGATATAACACTATGGAGGTGACTATGTGTGATCCCTGTAGTATATAGTATATAGTATGATATAACACTATGGAGATTACTATGTGTGATCCCTGTAGTATATAGTATGATATAACACTATGGAGGTTACTATGTGTGATCTCTGTAGTATATAGTGTGATATAACACTATGGAGATTACTATGTGTGATCCCTGTAGTATATAGTATATAGTATAATATAACACTATGCAGGTTATTATGTGTGATCCCTGTATTATATCCTGTTATATCGTATGACGTGTGATGTAACAGTATGGAGATGACACTATAGACCTGTCATCCATCCTGTGTATTGTATCTTATTATAGAGCAGTTCTTCTCAAACTATTTCTACTGGAGCCTCACCCAACAGACCAAGGCAATGCCTGGGCCTCACCCAACAGACCAAGGCAATGCCTGGGCCTCACCCAACAGACCAAGGCAATGCCTGGGCCTCACCCAACAGACCAAGAGGTTGCCTGGGCCTCACTCAACAGACCAAGGCAATGTCTGGGCCTCACCAGTCTGACCAAGAGGGTGCCTGGGTCTCACCCAACAGACCAAGAGGGTGCCTGGGCCTCACCCAACAGACCAAGGCAATGCCTGGGCCTCACCCAACAGACCAAGGCAATGCCTGGGCCTCACCCAACAGACCAAGGCAATGCCTGGGCCTCACCCAACAGACCAAGAGGGTGCCTGGGCCTCACTCAACAGACCAAGGCAATGTCTGGGCCTCACCAGTCTGACCAAGAGGGTGCCTGGGCCTCACCCAACAGACCAAGAGGGTGCCTGGGCCTCACCCAACAGACCAAGGCAATGCCTGGGCCTCACCCAACAGACCAAGAGGATACCGGGCCTCACCCAACAGACCAAGAGGATACTGGGCCTCACTATCTGTGGTGAAAGTCTATTTAAAAGCTGAAAATAATGCTAGGACTGCCTTTCATCCATCTCTTAAGCTCTCAATACTAATAAAGAAGTACAAATTAAATTAATAATGTTGCTGAAATGGAGTGTATTGAGGACTGTGCAGATCCTAGTTACTTTTGTGAAAACTGGCTCCCCAGCTGGGCCTCACCAACAACTAGGGGGCGCCTCACTGGTAAGGCCCGCCTCACAGTTTGAGGGCAGTTCCTATTTGTTATTCTGCCTTTGTATATTCCAGCTTGTGCAGCTCTGTGTGGATTATAGTGTATACTCTGTCAGTCTGCACCTCACAGTTTCTCACGTCTTGTGACTGCCCTGTAAGTCCAGGAGGTAATGGACCCATGAAGGTGACTGCTGTAGGTGAGCCCCTGTTCTGCCATCTTGTTACAGGTGAAAGGATTTTAGCTCGGCACAATAAAGTAAGACAACTAGTTGCAGATAATGCCTCTCGTGGACTTTTCATAACCCCTCCAGATCTGCAAGGAACTCGATGGAGCGGTAACGCTCGCCGCATCTCATACAATTTGCAGATAAATAACTTCCACCGTAGACCATTTGCTGCTACAAACAGACAATAATATCCAGATTGTTTCTGATGAAGACATGTAATAAGTCATGGAGGGAGGGGCAGATCTGTAATACACATATAATAAGTCATGAGGGGAGGCGCAGATCTGTAATACAAATGTAATAAGTCATGGGGGGAGGGGCAGATCTGTAATACAAATGTAATAAGTCATGGGGGGGCACAGAGCTGTAATACACATGTAATAAGTCATGGGGGGAGGGGCAGATCTGTAATACAAATGTAATAAGTCATGGGGGGGCACAGAGCTGTAATACACATGTAATAAGTCATGGGGGGGACGCAGAGCTGTAATGCACATGTAATAAGTCATGGGGGGCACAGAGCTGTAATACACATGTAATAAGTCATGGGGGGGGCACAGAGCTGTAATACACATGTAATAAGTCATGGGGGGGCACAGCTGTAATACACATGTAATAAGTCATGGGGGGGCACAGAGCTGTAATACACATGTAATAAGTCATGGGGGGACGCAGAGCTGTAATACACATGTAATAAGTTATCGGGGGGACGCAGAGCTGTAATGCACATGTAATAAGTCATGGGGGGGCACAGAGCTGTAATACACATGTAATGAGTCATGGGGGGACGCAGAGCTGTAATACACATACAATACGTCATGGGGAGATGCAGAGCTGTAATGCACATGTAATAAGTCATGGGGGGGACGCAGAGCTGTAATGCACATGTAATAAGTCATGGGGGGCACAGAGCTGGGGTCTGTCTGAGCGCAGGGTGGGTCCATCTGGGAGCTGGGCACAGGGTGGGTCGGTCCGGGAGCAGGGCGCAGGGTGGGTCCGTCCAAAAGCAGGGCGCTGGGTGGGTCCGTCCGGGAGCAGGATGCAGGGTGGATCCATCCGGGAGCAAGGGGCAGGGTGGGTCTGTCTGGGAGCTGGGGGCAGGATGGGTTCATCCGGGAGCAGAGCGTAGGGTGGGTTTGTCTGGGAGCAGGGTGGGTCCGTCCAGGAGCAGGGTGGGTTTGTCCAGGAGCAGGGCGTAGGGTGGGTCTGTGTGTTACAGCTGCTCAATAAAACATGTCAGGGATAGTGAAATCTGCCTCTTGAGGCGAGATTCTCATCTTCCCTAATGGCAGATTGGGCCCTTCCTAGCAGATACCGTCTCTGATGTCAGGCTGGACTCGTTTCTTCCAATGTCTAGTAATAGCTTAGTGACCATAAGCAAATGGGCAACAATTACTCTAAACGTCTTCTGGATAATTCAGATAATTAAAAGATTTCCACCGTAGATCATTAGGGAGGGCGTAATCGGGTGCAGCATAGCTGCAGCCCGGACATGAAGGGGTGGGCAGTAGGGGGTTAACAAGTGGTAGGGTTTAGTTGGAACACGAGGGTAGCGTGTGGTTAGGCTGAGGGAAGGGGGATGGAGCAGGGGGAGTGGGGACTCTTGAGGGGACCAATAGGTAAGCAAGGGATAGCGTCAGGGTGGGTACAGGTCCGAAGGTATATAGGGAGGGGGAGGGGCTTTCTACTCACCAGCTCCTCGTGTCCTGGACCTGAAGTGCCCGCCCACCCGCCATGTTGCTGTGTTGATAGGTGGGTGGTTGGCTGTTAGTTGTTCTATTGTCGCGGCAGCTGCGGAGGGGTGGTCACGGATGGTACTGTGTGAGGAGGTGTTGGAGGTGGGGCATGGTAGGTGGTGCTTACCGCTTAGGCGGAGGAATACTTGATTCTCTGGGAAGCAGTATTGGGTCGGCGCGGTGCAACTGGGGGACCGATAGTTCATACTGCTGCTGGGCCATCCATGAACTCCCTGATGGGTATGTTGTTGGGTTGGGTGGGAGTTATCGGGGTTTAAATAGTATTGTTTATATATATTTGACATGTTATTTATTGTTCAATAAAAGACTCCTGTGGCTGTTATTCCAATGTAAGCAGGTGTCATGTCATCATTTAAGGTAAAGGGGGGATGTGTATTGCGGGGAGAGGGTAAAAGAAGGGGTGGGTGTGTGTGTTTTAAGTTATCATCTTAGGTAACCCCCGTAATCTGCCGTACCCCTAGTCATGCTGCTACAAACACGATAATATCCAGCTTGTTTCTGATGAAGACATGTAATAAGTCATGGGGGGGGGGGGGGCACAGAGCTGTAATACACATGTAATAAGTCATGGGGGGGCACAGAGCTGTAATACACATGTAATAAGTCATGGGGGGGCACAGAGCTGTAATACACATGTAATAAGTCATGGGGGGGCACAGAGCTGTAATACACATGTAATAAGTCATGGGGGGGCCACAGAGTTGTAATACACATGTAATAAGTCATGGGGGGACGCAGAGCTGTAATGCACATGTAATAAGTCATGGGGGGAGGTACAGAGCTGTAATACACATGTAATAAGTCATGGGGGGTGATGCAGATCTGTAATACACATGTAATAAGTCATGGGGGGGCACAGAGCTGTAATACACATGTAATAAGTCATGGGGGGGTACAGAGCTGTAATACACATGTAATAAGTCATGGGGGGTGACGCAGATCCGTAATACACATGTAATAAGTCATGGGGGGGTGATGCAGATCTTTAATACACATGTAATAAGTCATGGGGGGTGATGCAGATCTGTAATACACATGTAATAAGTCATGGGGGGGTGATGCAGATCTTTAATACACGTGTAATAAGTCATGGGGGGGACGCAGAGCTGTAATGCACATGTAATAAGTCATGGGGGTGACGCAGATCTGTAATACACATGTAATAAGTCATGGGGCGTGATGCAGATCTGTAATACACATGTAATAAGTCATCGGGGGTACAGAGCTGTAATACACATGTAATAAGTCATGGGGGGGTACAGATCTGTAATACACATGTAATAAGTCATGGGGGGTGGCACAGAGCTGTAATACACATGTAATAAGTCATGGGGGCGGCCACAGAGTTGTAATACACATGTAATAAGTCATGGGGGGGTACAGAGCTGTAATGCACATGTAATAAGTCATGGGGGGTGATGCAGATCTGTAATACACATGTAATAAGTCATGGGGGGTGATGCAGATCTGTAATACACATGTAATAAGTCATGGGGGGGTACAGAGCTGTAATGCACATGTAATAAGTCATGGGGGGTGACGCAGATCTGTAATACACATGTAATAAGTCATGGGGGGTGATGCAGATCTGTAAGACACATGTAATAAGTCATGGGGGGTGATGCAGATCTGTACTACACATGTAATAAGTCATGGGGGGGTGATGCAGAGCTGTAATACACATGTAATAAATCATGGGGGGTGATGCAGATCTGTACTACACATGTAATAAGTCATGGGGGGTGACGCAGATCTGTAATACACATGTAATAAGTCATGGGGGGTGATGCAGATCTGTAAGACACATGTAATAAGTCATGGGGGGTGATGCAGATCTGTACTACACATGTAATAAGTCATGGGGGGGTGATGCATATCTGTTATACACATATAATAAGTCATGGGGGGATGCAGAGCTTTAATACATATGTAATAAGCCATGGGGGGACGCAGATCTGTAATACACATGTAATAAGTCATGGGGGGATGCAGATCTGTAATACACATGTAATAAGTCATGGGGGGATGCAGATCTGTAATACACATGTAATAAGTCATGGGGGAGAGGCAGATCTGTAATACACGTGTAATAAGTCATGGGGGAGAGGCAGATCTGTAATACACATGTAATAAGTCATGGGGGGTGCAGACCTGTAATACAAATGTAATAAGTCATGGGGGGGAGGGGCAGATCTGTAATACACATGTAATAAATCATGGGGGACACAGAGCTGTAATACACATGTAATAAGTCATGCGGGTGGAGGGGCAGATCTGTTATACGAATGTAATAAGTCATGGGGGGGAGAGGCAGAGCTGTAATACACATGTAATAAGTCATGGGGGGGGGGGGGTCGACCCAGATCTGTAATACACATGTAATAAGTCATGGGGAGAGGCAGATCTGTAATACACATGTAATAAGTCATGCGGGGGGAGGGGCAGATCTGTTATACGAATGTAATAAGTCATGGGGGGAGAGGCAGAGCTGTAATACACATGTAATAGGTCATGGGGGGGAGGGGCAGATTTGTAATACACATGTATTAAGTCATGGGGGACGCAGAGCTGTAATAAACATGTAATAATTCATGCAAGGGGAGGGGCAGATCTGTTATACGAATGTAATAAGTCATGGGGGGGAGAGGCAGAGCTGTAATACACATGTAATAAGTCATGGGGGGGGCACAGAGCTGTAATACACATGTAATAAGTCATGGGGGGGGGGGGGGTCGACCCAGATCTGTAATACACATGTAATAAGTCATGGGGAGAGGCAGATCTGTAATACACTTGTAATAAGTCATGGGGGGGCACAGAGCTGTAATACACATGTAATACGTCATGGGGGGGGTGACCCAGATCTGTTGTTGGAGCGCTCTCTCTCTGTTGCTGGAGCGGTCTCTCTCTGTTGTTGGAGCTCTCTCTCTGTTGTTGGAGCTCTCTCTCTGTTGCTGGAGCGCTCTCTCTGTTGTTGGAGCGCTCTCTCTCTGTTGTTGGAGCTCTCTCTCTGTTATTGGAGCGCGGTATAGTGATGCTATTCTCTGTAGCTCTCATCCGGTCCAGGTAGAGGAGACGTCCCCCGGGGGATGGGCTCTTGTTATGCGGAATCCTCTGACTGCAATTACACGGCGCACATTCATGAAATGTCATCTCCTTCCTGCTTTAATTACCCCGTCTGGGCTGGACGGCTTTGGCGTCTTTGTGTGCGCGGCGGCTGCTTATTACGGGATGATCTCTGCATAAACAGTTCATTTCCTACAGGGAAAGTGAGAATTTATTAGGTAGAAAATTCCAAATGAGGCCATTAGGATGTTAGGTCTGCCAGCCGCAATTAATGGCTGCCAGTCGCTGCTTCTTTACAGTTAAAGTAGGACAATGGCGCGGGCTGAGACTCATCCCCAGGCGGCCAGTCATTGCCATCTGCACACCCCACAGCCCAGGACGTAACATTTTGCATCGAGATGGTAAAAACGGCTCAAACAAGTAAATGACTGTGTGAAGTGGAATATTTGTTTTGGTGAGAAGCGTCAGAAGCCTGGAGTGGTGTAGGTAGCGTCTAATCGCCGCCAGTTAATATGCACTTCAGTGCTCTTCGCTCTGCAATATGATCCATTACAAGCCAGAGAGAGCTGATCTTATTACAGTCCACGTCTCCTCCACCCTCAGCTCCGTCTCTTACCGTGCCGAGGATTAGCGAGTAAGAGGCGCTGAGGAGGACTGGGTATTGTTAATAGGGACACTCATTAGCTCCTCACACATCTGCACCCTGTTCTGCTGGTTCAATTGCTGCTCTTTTGAGCAACCTTTCCACTAAATTTAGATTAAAGAGCTCTGGTTCTTGGCTACTTTCTTCTTACAAATGTCTCTCAGCTTTGTACAGGCGTCAAGAGGATCTGTCACCAAGGCGAGTCCCTCATAATATAACCTTATAATCTAATGCTATAGCTATAACTTAGTAGGTGCAATGTTACAGCCAGATCTCCAGATCTCATATCGCTTTCTTATCCTCCCTGATATCACCTCCTGGTCTCCTGATATCACCTCCTGGTCTCCTGATATCACCTCCTGGTCTCCTGATATCACCTCCTGGTCTCCTGATATCACCTCCTGGTCTCCTGATATCACCTCCTGGTCTCCTGATATCACCTCCTGGTCTCCTCCTGATATCACCTCCTGGTCTCCTCCTGATATCACCTCCTGGTCTCCTGATATCTCCTCCTGGTCTCCTGATATCACCTCCTGGTCTCCTGATATCACCTCCTGGTCTCCTCCTGATATCACCTCCTGGTCTCCTGATATCACCTCCTGGTCTCCTGATATCACCTCCTGGTCTCCTGATATCACCTCCTGGTCTCCTGATATCACCTCCTGGTCTCCTGATATCACCTCCTGGTCTCCTCCTGATATCACCTCCTGGTCTCCTCCTGATATCACCTCCTGGTCTCCTCCTGATATCACCTCCTGGTCTCCTCCTGATATCACCTCCTGGTCTCCTCCTGATATCACCTCCTGGTCTCCTCCTGATATCACCTCCTGGTCTCCTCCTGATATCACCTCCTGGTCTCCTCCTGATATCACCTCCTGGTCTCCTCCTGATATCACCTCCTGGTCTCCTCCTGATATCACCTCCTGGTCTCCTCCTGATATCACCTCCTGGTCTCCTCCTGATATCACCTCCTGGTCTCCTCCTGATATCACCTCCTGGTCTCCTCCTGATATCACCTCCTGGTCTCCTCCTGATATCACCTCCTGGTCTCCTCCTGATATCACCTCCTGGTCTCCTCCTGATATCACCTCCTGGTCTCCTGATATCACCTCCTGGTCTCCTGATATCACCTCCTTGTCTCCTGATATCATCTCCTGGTCTCCTGATATCACCTCCGGGTATCCTGATATCACCTCCTGGTCTCCTGATATCACCTCCTGGTCTCCTCCTGATATCACCTCCTGGTCTCCTCCTGATATCACCTCCTGGTCTCCTCCTGATATCACCTCCTGGTCTCCTCCTGATATCACCTCCTGGTCTCCTCCTGATATCACCTCCTGGTCTCCCCTGATATCCCCTCCTGGTCTCCTCTTGATATCCCCTCCTGATATCACCTCCTGGTCTCCTCCTGATATCCCCTCCTGATATCACCTCCTGGTCTCCTCCTGATCTCCTCCTGATATCACCTCCTGGTCTCCTGATATCACCTCCTGGTCTCCTCCTGATATCACCTCCTGGTCTCCTGATATCACCTCCTGGTCTCCTCCTGATATCACCTCCTGGTCTCCTCCTGATATCACCTCCTGGTCTCCCCTGATATCACCTCCTGGTCTCCTCCTGATATCCCCTCCTGATATCACCTCCTGGTCTCCCCTGATATCACCTCCTGGTCTCCTCCTGATATCCCCTCCTGATATCACCTCCTGGTCTCCTCCTGATATCACCTCCTGGTCTCCTCCTGGTCTCCTCCTGATATCACCTCCTGGTCTCCTGATATCACCTCCTGGTCTCCTCCTGATATCACCTCCTGGTCTCCTCCTAATATCACCTCCTGGTCTCCCCTGATATCACCTCCTGGTCTCCTCCTGATATCACCTCCTTATCTCCTGATATCACCTCCTGGTCTCTTCCTGATATCATCTCCTGATATCACCTCCTGGTCTCTTCCTGATATCACCTCCTGATATCACCTCCTGGTCTCCTGATATCACCTCCTGGTCTCCTCCTGATATAACCTCCTGGTCTCTTCCTGATATCACCTCCTGGTCTCCCCTGATATCACCTCCTGGTCTCCTCCTGATATCACCTCCACATCACCTCCTGATATCACCTCCTGATCTCCCCTGATATTACCTCCTGATCTCCTCCTGATCTCCCCTGATATCACCTCCTGATCTCCTCCTGATCTCCCCTGATATCACTTCCTGATCTCCTGCTGATCTCCCCTGATCTCACCTCCTGGTCTCCTGATATCACCTCCTGGTCTCCTGATATCACCTCCTCATCTCCTCCTGATATCACCTCCTGGTCTCCTCCTGATATCACCTCCTGGTCTCTTCCTGATATCACCTCCTGGTCTCCCCTGATATCACCTCCTGATCTCCTCCTGATCTCCCCTGATATCACCTCCACATCACCTCCTGATCTCCTCCTGATCTCCTCCTGATCTCCCCTGATATCACCTCCTGATCTCCTCCTGATCTCCCCTGATATCACCTCCACATCTCCTCCTGATCTCCCCTGATATCACCTCCTGATCTCCTCCTGATCTCCCCTGATATCACCTCCTGATCTCCTCCTGATCTCCCCTGATATCACCTCCTGATATTACCTCCTGAAACCTATGAAAACATTAGTGTCTACATTTGTTTCCTTAATTCACACAAACATACGTCCAAAGTGTGATGTAACCGCGGCTGAGATACATCTGATATGCAAATGTACAATTAGCAGCCGGGATGTTCTTTCCCGTCAGTTTTTCGTCCCACTTTGGCGAATCTTTGAAAGGGTTTGAAAGTTTCCTATGAGTGAGAATGTCATGTAACCGCGTGAAAGAGAAGAAAGGAGCCAGGATCCCATTACAGTAATTACACCAGCTATGCAAATCCTCCCTTTATAAGTGATGTTCCTGTAGAGAGGGGTTAGCAAAACACATTCAGCAATTTCTGCCGCTACAAGGTAATTGATGCAAAACACTCAACCTCTGGAAGACGGGAGAAGGGTCAGACCAGATGGAGATGGAAGGGGATTCCAAGAATGAATTACCAGCATACAGAAGCAGCAACGTGGCCCCCGGCCTGATGATAAATGGAGCTGTCAGACGCACCAAACACCGCGCCGGGGGAGAGGAAAAGTCAGGACAATACTTAAAATTATGGAAAATACCTTCTCTCTCGTAGAATAAAGCGAGGTGTGAAAATCTCGCACGGAAAAAAAAGGTGAAATAGTGGTGTGTGATGCGTCGGTGGAATGTGTGATTGAGACGCGTTTCATGTTCGCGTTTGTTTCACCATTTGTGTCATGTCAAGTTAATTAAGTGCAGAAGATTGTAAGATGAGCAATCAACACTTCAGTCACCATGGCGGTGGATGACCTGTTATCACGGATGGAGGTTCAGCCATGGAAGTAACATCAGCCAAAACAAAAGAACAACAAACAAGATACGAGCCCTTAAAGGGGAAGCGCCGCCGCCTCCTCTAAATACACCGACTGGCGGCAGATATCGCTCCAAAGAGACGGAAACATTCTTTTTTTATTGAATTCAGAAACAATATAACAAGAAGAAAAGCCTGACACACTAGAAGGTCGCAAGGTGGAGCTGTATCCTGAGGAGAACATAGCAGCCGTCTGTAAAGACAATAACGACAAGTTAAACCAAGTCTAATCCTATTTTCTGTGGAAATAAGATGGTCAAAGCAAATGTGTTAGCTTCACAGAGCACAGAGGCCCCGAGATCCACTCCCCTCCAAGTCTGATAACGTTACCACTCGTATTCAAGATATATCAAATGTCTTTTCCTAAGCGCAGAATCCATCCGGGAGCAGAGCGCAGGGTGAGTCCGTACGGGAGCAGAGCGCAGGGTGGGTCCGTCCAGGAGCTGGGAGCAGGGTGGGTCCATCCAGGGAGTGTGGCAAAGGGTGTGTCCATCCGAGCGCAGGGTGGGTCCATCCGGGAGCTGGGCACAGGGTGGGTCGGTCCGGGAGCAGGGCGCAGGGTAGGTCCATCTTGGAGTTGAGCACAGAGTGTGTCCGTCTGAGAGCAGGACGTAGGGTGGGTCCGTCCGGGAGCTGGGAGAAGGGTGGGTCCGTCTGGGAGCAGGGCGCAGGGGGGGTCTATTTGAGAGCAGGGCGCAGGGGGGGTCTGTCCGGGAGCAGGGCGCAGGGTGGGTCTGTCCGGGAGCAGGGTGCAGGGTGGGTCTGCCCGGGAGCAGGGCGGGTCTGTTTGAGAGCAGGGTGCAGGGGGGTTTGTCTGGGAGCAGGACGCAGGGTGGGTCTGTCCGGGAGCAGGGCGCAGGGTGGGTCTGTCCAGGAGCAGGGTGCATGGTGGGTTTGTCTGGGAGCAGGGTACATGGTGGGTCCGTCCGGGAGCAGGGCGCAGGGTGGGTCCATCCAGGGAGTGTGGCGCAGGGTGTGTCCGTCCGGAAGCAGGGCGCAGGGTGGGTTCATCCAAGTGCAGGGTGGGTCCATCCGGGAGCTGGGCACAGGGTGGGTCGGTCCGGGAGAAGGGCGTTGGGTGGGTCCGTCCAGGAGCTGGACGCAGGGTGGGTCCATCTTGGAGTTGAGCACAGAGTGTGTCCGTCTGGGAGCAGGACGTAGGGTGGGTCCGTCCGGGAGCTGAGAGAAGGGTGGGTCCGTCTGGGAGCAGGGCGCGGGGGGGTCTATTTGAGAGCAGGGTGCAGGGGGGTCTGTCCGGGAGCAGGGCGAAGGGTGGGTCCATCCAGGAGCTGGGCACAGGGTGTGTCCGTCCGGGAGCAGGGCGCAGGGTGTGTCCGTCCGGGAGCAGGGCGCAGGGTGGGTCCATCCGAGCGCAGGGTGGGTCCATCCAGGAGCTGGGCGCAGGGTGTGTCTGTCCGAGTGCAGTCAGGGCTTAGCTTCCAGCTGTCAGGCAAGGACGGGGATAGGCGGGGGAGCAAGGATGTGTTGCAGCCCTCAGAAGACCAGGAGCTGGCACGCCTCTCTGACTATTTGCAGCGTTAGAAAAACATGTCCGCTTTCTTCCAGGGACAGCACCTCTCTTTTAACCAGTTTGGGTGTAGGTTTTGTGGTTTCAGTTCCATTTAAGTGATTAGAGCTTAATTGCAAACCGCTCCTGACCTAGAGACAAGTGTGCTGTCTCTGTAAGAAAACAGCCATGTTTTTCTAACGCTGAATAACCCCTTCAATTCTCCAGTGCAAATAGTCAGAGAGATAGTCAGAGCACTGTCTGCTGTAGGTGCAGCGCAGTCGGGGTTATTACACCAGTAGAGAGCAGGTAGATTTGACAACCACTCCTGTTAGCAGATCCATAGCTGTTTCTATAGGGTCCAGTACTAACATCCCACCTTGTTTTTGTAGTCTGGCCCTCTTGGACATCGGTCTGGGCCTGTGAGAGGTCATTCTGTCTCCCATTGCTGGCGGTGAAGGACGCACCTGCTTTCTTTCGGCGCTCTCTTCCTGGTATATCCCCGGTGATGAAGCGGAGCGGCGCTTTCATGTATAGTTCTTAATTAGCGGCGAGGCTTTGACGACTTCTCGCAGTGTGCGCCACTTTCGGTGCCCTCTCCCCTTGTAGTGACATGAAAAACACCATCATCAAAATAAGGTGTCTATGTAATGAGAGAGCGCGGCTGCGGAATACTAATGCGGCCGCAGTCACTTCTCCGCGACTTCAGGCTGCAGAATAATAAATTCATACTCAGGTCTTATTCTAATTGCAAATAATTACTCTAGAAATCTGATTTACCTTCTCGCCTCCAAATTTCTTCATTCCCGGCGCTTCGAATTTATGTAAAATCATAGAAAATAAAACAACTTATCCGCCTGCTGGAGCTCATAATGGAAAATGTCCTTAAAAGACTTCTAGGTGACCTCTAGGATGGTGTCTGGTCCCTGGTGACCTCTAGGATGGTGTCTGCACCCTGGTGACCTCTAGGAAGGTGTCTGCACCCTGGTGACCTCTAGGATGGTGTCTGCTCCCTGCTGACCTCTAGGATGGTGTCTGCTCCCTGGTGACCTCTAGGATGGTGTCTGTTCCCCTGTGACCTCTAGGATGGTGTCTGCACCCTGGTGACCTCTAGGATGGTGTCTGCTCCCTGCTGACCTCTAGGATGCTGTCTGCCCCCTTTTGACCTCTAGGATGGTGTCTGCTCCCTGGTGACCTCTAGGATAGTGTCTGTACCCTGCTGACCTCTAGGATGGTGTCTGCTCCCTGCTGACCTCTAGGATGGTGTCTGCACCCTGGTGACTTCTATGATAGTGTCTTCTTCCTGGTAACCTCTAGGATGGTGTCTGCACCCTGGTGACCTCTAGGATGGTTCCGGCCCCCCTGTGACCTCTAGGATGGTGTCTGCCCCCCTGTGACCTCTAGGATGATGTCTGCTCCCTGCTGACCTCTAGGATGGTGTCTGCACCCTGGGGACCTCTATGATAGTGTCTGCTTCCTGGTAACCTCTAGGATGGTGTCTGCACCCTGGTGACCTCTAGGATGGTTTCTGCCCCCCTGTGACCTCTAGGATGGTGTCTGCACTCTGGTGACCTCTAGGAAGGTGTCTGCACCCTGGTGACCTATAGGATGGTGTCTGCACCCTGGTGACCTTTAGGATGGTGTCTGCACCCTGGTGACCTCTAGGATGGTGTCTGCACCCTGGTGACCTCTAGGATGGTGTTGCTCCCTGCTGACCTCTAGGATGGTGTCTGCTCCCTGGTGACCTCTAAGATGGTGTCTGCACCCTGGTGACCTCTAGGATGGTGTCTGCTCCCTGGTGACCTCTAGGATGGTGTCTGCTCCCCTTTGACCTCTAGGATGGTGTCTGCACCTTGGTGACCTCTAGGATGGTGTCTGCTCCCTGTTAACCTCTAGAATGGTGTCTGCTCCCTGGTAACCTCTAGAATGGTGTCTGCTTCCTGCTACCCTCTAGGATGGTGTCTGCTCCCTGCTGACCTCTAGGATGCTGTCTGCCCCCTTTTGACCTCTAGGATGGTGTCTGCTCCCTGGTGACCTCTAGGATAGTGTCTGTACCCTGCTGACCTCTAGGATGGTGTCTGCTCCCTGCTGACCTCTAGGATGGTGTCTGCACCCTGCTGACCTCTAGGATGGTGTCTGCTCCCTGCTGACCTCTAGGATGGTGTCTGCACCCTGCTGACCTCTAGGATGGTGTCTGCTCCCTGCTGACCTCTAGGATGTTGTCTGCACCCTGGTGACCTCTAGGATAGTGTCTGCTTCCTGGTAACCTCTAGGATGGTGTCTGCACCCTGGTGACCTCTAGGATGGTGTCTGCCCCCCTGTGACCTCTAGGATGGTGTCTGCACCCTGGTGACCTCTAGAATAGTGTCTACTCCCTGGTGACCTCTAGGATAGTGTCTGCTCCCTGGTGACCTCTAGAATAGTGTCTGCTTGCTGGCGACCTCTAGGATGGTGTCTGCTCCCCTGTAACCTCTAGGATAGTGTCTGCGCCCTGGTGACCTCTAGGATGGTGTCTGGTCCCTAGTGACCTCAAGGATAGTGTCTGCTCCCTGGTGACCTCGAGGAAAGTGTCTGCTCCCTGATGACCTCTAGGATGGTGTCTGCTCCCTGGTGACCTCTAGGATGGTGTCTGCTGCCTGGTGACCTCTAGGATAGTGTCTGCTCCCTGGTGACCTCTAGGATGGTGTCTGCTCCCTGGTGACCTCTAAGATGGTGTCCACTCTTTGGTGACCTCTAAGACAGTGTCTACTTGCTGGTGACCTCTAAGATGGTGTCTGCTCCCCTGTGACCTCTAGGATGGTGTCTGCTCAATGCTGACCTCTAGGATGGTGTCTTCTCCCTGCTTACTTCTAGGATAGTGTCTTCTCCCTGCTGACCTCTAGGATGGTGTCTGCTCGCTTATTACCTCTAGGATGGTGTCTGCACCCTGCTGACCTCTAGGATGGTGTCTGCACCCTGGTAACCTCTAGGACGGTGTCTGCACCCTGGTGACCTCTAGGATGGTGGCTGCTCCCCTCTGACCTCTAGGATGGTGTCTGCACCCTGGTGACCTCTAGGATAGTGTCTGCACCCTGGTGACCTCTAGGATGTTGTCTGCTCCCTGCTGACCTCTAGGATGGTGTCTGCACCCTGGTGACCTCTAGGATGTTGTCTGCTCCCTGCTGACCTCTAGGATGGTGTCTGCACCCTGGTGACCTCTAGGATGGTGTCCAGTCCCTAGTGACCTCAAGGATAGTGTCTGCTCCCTGGTGACTTTGAGGAAAGTGTCTGCTCCCTGGTAACCTCTAGGATGGTGTCTGCACCCTGGTGACCTTTAGGATGGTCTCTGCTCCCCTGTGACCTCTAGGATGGTGTCTGCACCCTGGAGACCTCTAGGATAGTGTCTACTTCCTGGTGACCTCTAGGATAGTGTCTGCTCCATAGTGACCTCTAGAATAGTGTCTGCTTGCTGGTGACCTCTAGGATGGTGTCTGCTCCCCAGTGACCTCTAGGATAGTCTCTGCACCCCCGTGACCTCTAGGATAGTATCTGCGCCCTGGTTACCTCGAGGATACTTTCTGCTCCCTGGTGACCTTGAGGAAAGTGTCTGCTCCCTGGTGACCTCGAGGAAAGTGTCTGCTCCCTGGTGACCTCTAGGATGTTGTCTGCTCCCTGCTGACCTCTAGGATGGTGGCTGCACCCTGGTGACCTCTAGGATGGTGTCTGCTCCCCTCTGACCTCTAGGATGGTGTCTGCACCCTGGTGACTTCTAGGATGTTGTCTGCTCCCTGCTGACCTCTAGGATGGTGTCTGCTCCCTGGTGACCTTGAGGAAAGTGTCTGCTCCCTGGTGACCTCGAGGAAAGTGTCTGCTCCCTGGTGACCTCTAGGATGGTGTCTGCTCCCTGGTGACCTCTAGGATGATGTCTGCTACTCGTGACCTCTAGGATGGTGTCTGCACCCTGGTGACCTCTAGGATGGTGTCTGCTCCCTGGTGACCTCTAGGATGGTGTCCACTCTTTGGTGACCTCTAAGACAGTGTCTACTTGCTGGTGACCTCTAGGATGGTGTCTTCTCCCTGCTTACTTCTAGGATGGTGTCTGCTCGCTTATTACCTCTAGGATAGTGTCTGCACCCTGGTGACCTATAGTATAGTGTCTGTTCCTAGATAACCGCTAGGATGGTGTCTGCTCGCTAGTGACCTCTAAGATAGTGGTTGCTTCCCAGTGACCTCTAGGACTGTGTCTGCTCCCTAGTTACCTCTAAGATGGTGTCTGCTCCCTGGTTACCTCTAAGATGGTGTCTGCTCCCTGCTGACCTCTAAGATGGTGTCTGCTCCCTGCTGACCTCTAAGATGGTGTCTGCTCCCTGCTGACCTCTAAGATGGTGTCTGCTCCCTGGTCATCGGCAAGCAGACACTATCCTAGAGGTCATTGAGGAGCAGACACTATTCTAGAGGTCACCAGGGAGCAGACACCATCCTAGAGGTCACCGGTGACTGGTGACCTCTAGGATAGTGTCTACTCCCCGGTGACCTCTAGGTTAGTGTCTACTCTGTGTTGATCCCTAGGATAGTGTCTGCTTGCTGGTGACCTTTATGATGGTGTCTTCTCCCTGGTAACCTCTAGAATGGTGTTTGCTCCCTGATGACCTCTAGGATAGTGTCTGCTTGCTGGTGACCTCTAGGATGGTGTCTGCTCCCTGCTGACCTCTAGGATGGTGTCTGCTTGCTGGTGACCTCTAGGATAGTGTCTGCTCCCTAGTTACCTCTAAGATGGTGTCTGCTCCCTGGTGACCTCTGAGATATTGTCTGCTCTCTGGTGACCTCTAAGATGGTGTCTGCTCCCTGGTGACCTCTGAGATATTGTCTGCTCCCTGGTGACCTCTGAGATATTGTCTGCTCCCTGGTGACCTCTGAGATATTGTCTGCTCCCTGGTGACCTCTAAGATGGTGTCTGCTCCCTAGTTACCTCTAAGATGGTGTCTGCTCCCTGGTGACCTCTGAGATATTGTCTGCTCCCTGGTGACCTCTGAGATATTGTCTGCTCTCTGGTGACCTCTGAGATATTGTCTGCTCCCTGGTGACCTCTGAGATATTGTCTGCTCCCTGGTGACCTCTGAGATATTGTCTGCTCCCTGGTGACCTCTAAGATGGTGTCTGCTCCCTGGTGACCTCTAAGATGGTGTTTGCTCCCTGGTGACTTCTAGGATAGTGTCTGCTCCCCAGTGACCTCTAAGATGGTGACTGTTTTCCAGTGACCTCTAGGATGGTGTCTGCTCCCCTGTGACCTCTAGGATGGTGTGTTCTCCCTGGTGACCTCTAGGATGTTGTCTGCTCCCCTGTGACCTCTAGGATGGTGTCTGCTCCCCTGTGACCCCTAGGATGGTGTCTTCTCTCTGGTGACCTCTAGGATGGTGTCTTCTCTCTGGTGACCTCTAGGATGGTGTCTTCCCCCCATGTGACCTCTAGGATGGTGTCTGCTCCCCTGTGACCACTAGGATGGTGTCTGCTCCCCGATGACCTCTAGGATAGTGTCTGCTCCCTATTTACCTCTAAGATGGTGTCTGCTCCCCGGTGACCTCTAGGATGGTGTCTTCTCCCTGGTGACCACTATGATGTTGTCTGCTCCCCGGTGACCTCTAGGATGGTGTTTGTTTTGTGGTGATACTGTTGGGTTGGATGCACTCCTTGGCTTCTTATTTAATAGTGGTCACTTACTGGTAGTTACTGGTAGTTAGCCATCACCCCCGGTGGCCATGTCAGAGACCACCCTCTTATCGGTTACCGATGGCTACGACCTGTTCTCTGGTTGCCATCATTGCCTATTACCTGTAGGTTACAGAATCTCTTCCCTCACGTCCCCTGTGACTTCCTGCCTGATCCCCGGGGGGGAGACGCCGTCCTACCACGGCTCGTCTAGCCTTAGATTGTGAGCTCTGCAGAACAGGCTCCATGGTGACCTCCACACGGTTCACGCCTCACAGTAAATCCATCCGCCGTAATGAAGTGATTTCTAAGACGTTCTGCACATATCACAGCGTAAACATGGAGGATGTGCTGCCGGAATAAATGGGGATTTAGCTGCTTTATCAGAGGACTCATTTCCAATTATATCCTGCTAATGAGCGCCCATCTGGTAATGAAGGGCTCCCGGGGGCCCGAGGGGAGATCCAGCTCAGTGTAATTATTTCTCCTTCTCTCTCGTTCCTCTCTAATCCTCTCCAGCTTCTCACCCACCTCACCCTTGGCAGAGACTTTGGAGCTACAAATTGCATTTTGTTTCTATCCCTTTGATCCTCGGTGACCCTCTTATCTCTGCTCCGAGATTGCAAAGAGACTCTTCAGACTGAGGTCTCCGCAGATCAGGCGGCCGAATTAGAGATGTATTACATGGACGCCGATCAGCCATAACATTAGAGCCAGCGCAAGGGGAGATGAAGGATCACAAGGGAGTGGTCAGCTCTGAGGAAGCGGAAAAATGGGGAAGTGGAGGGATCTGAGCGACTGTGAAGAGGACTGGATAATGGTGTGTAAACCCCGGGGTCAGATACCTCCAGAACGGCCGGCCCTGTGGGTCCCCAGTATATGGTGGTCAGTACCAACCAAAAGTGTCCAAGGAAGGATGAACGGGGATCAAGACATGGGGGGACAAGGAAGGACAACTGGGGATCAAGACATGGGGGGCCAAGGAAGGACAACTGGGGATCAAAACATGGGGGGCCAAGGAAGGACAACTGGGGATCAAGACATGGGGCGCCAAGGAAGGACAACTGGGGATCAAGACATGGGGGGGGGGGACAAGGAAGGGCAACTGGGGATCAAGACATGGGGGGGGACAAGGAAGGAGAACTGGGGATCAAGACATGGGGGGCCAAGGAAGGACAACTGGGGATCAAGACATGGGGGGGGGACAAGGAAGGAGAACTGGGGATCAAGACATGGGGCGCCAAGGAAGGACAACTGGGGATCAAGACATGGGGGGGGGACAAGGAAGGACAACTGGGGATCAAGACATGGGGGGACAAGGAAGGACAACTGGGGATCAAGACATGGGGGGGACAAGGAAGGAGAACTGGGGATCAAGACATGGGGGGGACAAGGAAGGACAACTGGGGATCAAGACATGGGGGGGCCAAGGAAGGACAACTGGGGATCAAGACATGGGGGGACAAGGAAGGACAACTGGGGATCAAGACATAGGGGGGACAAGGAAGGACAACTGGGGATCAAGACATAGGGGGGACAAGGAAGGGCAACTGGGGATCAAGACATGGGGGGGGACAAGGAAGGACAACTGGGGATCAAGACATGGTGGGACAAATAAGGGCAACTGGGGATCAAGACATGGGGGGCCAAGGAAGGACAACTGGGGATCAAGACATGGGGGGGACAAGGAAGGACAACTGGGGGCCAAGGAAGGACAACTGGGGATCAAAACATGGGGGGCCAAGGAAGGACAACTGGAGATCAAGACATGGGGGGGACAAGGAAGGAGAACTGGGGGACAAGACCTGGGGGACAACCAGGGAGGGACCGGGGGGGGGGGGGCATGGGGCATGAGTGATGTGTAGTCTGTCTGGTCCAGTCGCACAGAAGAGCTGCTGTAGAGCAAACTGCTGTAAAACTTCCTGCTGTCTATGATAGAAAGGAGCCAAATTACTCAGGACATGGCAGGTTCCTGCTAATACCAGAGGGAACATGTCAGGGCTATTGGGGTCAGATAGCAGTACATGGTAAGGGTAGACGGCCTCATAGCAGTACATGGTAAGGGTAGACGGCCTGATAGCAGTACATGGTAACGGTACACGGCCTGATAGCAGTACATGGTAACGGTACACGGCCTGATAGCAGTACATGGTAAGGGTACACGGCCTGATAGCAGTACATGGTAAGGGTACACGGCCTCATAGCAGTACATGGTAAGGGTAGACGGCCTGATAGCAGTACATGGTAACGGTACACGGCCTGATAGCAGTACATGGTAACGGTACACGGCCTGATAGCAGTACATGGTAAGGGTACACGGCCTGATAGCAGTACATGGTAACGGTACACGGCCTGATAGCAGTACATGGTAAGGGTACACGGCCTGATAGCAGTACATGGTAAGGGTACACGGCCTGATAGCAGTACATGGTAACGGTGCACGGCCTGATAGCAGTACATGGTAAGGGTACACGGCCTGATAGCAGTACATGGTAACGGTACATGGAATCTCCCTGCCTCTTCTTGCCGCGCACCCGGGTTATTAAACTGTTTTTCCGCTGAGATAAAGCTGCTGCTGCAGCCGCGGACAGTTTGTCCCACAAGCTGAACAGCAGCTTTATCCAGCGATGCAGGGAAATATATCAGCCAGAACTGGCTGATTGATTCCCTTTAATAGAAGTACATGAGAAAGGTCCACCGCCGTATATAAGTGTGATGATGCCCCGCTGTGAGGCACGACCAGTCACTCGCCAGGTGGTGAAGTGTGATGCCACTCTGGTGGTGGTTGGTCGGAGTATAGCTCAGCCAGTTGTTATGTTGTTGTGACGCCAGTACCGATTGGGCACACAGGTATGCTGGCACACCTGCTTTTATTTTGAGTGGGCTGGTTATACCTTTTCCCTTTGTGGTCAGTGACCTGCCGGGCTGTTTGGGGGTCCCTTGGGTACTTATCTGGTGGTCCGAAGTGGAGTAGTGACCCACCCGGACTATTGGCACTGCCACCCACAGAAAGGGGAGATAACCCAGGAAAGTGTGATTACTGTGTTGGTGCTTGGGGAAGAACCACAGAGTCTCGTTAAAACAAATATACTCTTGTTTACTGTAAAAATACTTGATACAGAGAACATATAATACACTTTCGCCTTGATACGTTGCTTTATACTTTAGAGTCCAGATCTGTACCGAGAGTGTAAAGGTGACACAGCTGTGCTGTAAAGAGTAATGAGGAGGATGTCGAGAGAGTCCTAACCAAAGTAGTACTGTGCTCTGCTGGGACTTTAGAGGTGGAATAAGTAGAATACTTGAGAGTAGAGAGAATACTTGTGCCCGTATTTTGACTCCACCTATTGCCCACCAGTGTCGGGTGACCCGTCCTAGAGGGTGACACAAGCCCCAGACCTTGTTACCTGGAATGAGCAGAGTGGTCAGAGTTTTCTGATTACACCAGCGCTGCAAGATAGAGTTCATAGGCTTCTAGCAACTTTGCTCTATCCAGGTCAGTTCCTTTACTTCTTGTGGATACTGTCCTGCACTGTGTTACTCTTGTCCACGGCGTGGGTTGAGATGATCCCTTACTTGTCCTCTCAATAGTGACTTAACACTGCATAGTGTGTAATAGGGTTGCTTGAGGAAAAACTGTGTCTAAGTCTCGCATATACATGTGCTCTACTCAACTTCTAGACTACACACTCTTGACTGCTGTAGAGAGCGTCCTATTTTGCGTCCTTCCTCTACAGAATCCAAGGCATGAAGACCTCACACTTCTTTTACCCATGTGACTTCCTTTCTACAGCATATGTAAACTGTGCTGTGAGTGGGTGAGGAATGCGTGTGTAAGATGTAAAGAGGAAACTTTTAGGTTAGAAAAAGAAAGAACTCTCATTGGTGTACAGATCCATGTGGTACATAAGAAAACAATAACCCTTTAGTTTACAGCTGTGCGATAACTGGACACAAATACTTCAACAACATCAACAACAACATCTAGTGGTAAAACTTTGGTACTGCTACATCACCACTTACACTTTTAAGTAGAGACTTTTGCGAAGGTTGTAATCGATAGCAACACCCGTGGTGGGACACCACACAGGTGTATGATAAAGGTCCATCGCCTGATACAAGTACATGAGAAAGTATGAATATGTTGTGATGAAGGTCCTGTAGAAGTACATGATAAAGGTCCAATCAAGGTCTATGGGCTATTAGTCTGCAGTGAGGTGTATTTGTGCTGTGTGACCCTACATCAGGTCAGCAGTATCCAGGATCAGAGACGTGTGATTAATCCTGACGCCACTAAACCCCAGTAATCCGCACCACATCAGGACCGACAGATTCTTAAGACGAGTGATCTGTAATTACAAGCCTCCACTTCTTATGTGTCAGAGATCAGCAGATCTATAAGTCATCTGTACAGCCGCCACTGACATGCACCAGTTTTCCGGGTTGACCTCTATTGCCGGGGACGCCGTCTCTCACGGTGGCCATTGATTGGCAGCCGATCTCCTTCGCGGTTCATGGTGATATATATGCATTTCCATTACTCTCTGATCATCTGAATTTTGATATAATTTTCCAGCTGCTCAGACCTTCAATCTGTCCCCGACCGGTGAGGAATAATGTGAGGCGTAGTGGCGACAAGTGAATCCATCATTCCTCTCCCGCCAGCCTAATCCGCCCGAGGTCTGACTGCAAGTAGAAAAATGATGAAGGCGAGCGCAATTCCTGCTCACATCCCCTCACATTTAACCTTACAGTTTCACCAATTTTCTTCAGTTCATTGAGCCGCGGCTCCTGGATGGGCGCAGATCCCCTTCCATCCAGCAGGGGGAGGAAACGCCTCACACAACGGCCACAGTTTGGAAACGACTGGAAACTCGACAATTCTGCAGCTGGATCACAAGCAGCCGGTGACGGGAGGTGAATACAGATTATGGAGAAGAAGGGAGAAAACCCGAAATGTTAAAATAATAGAAATATTCTGATAAAATCCGCAGCGTCTGCAGTATAATCTCATTGTCATGGACGGCAACAGGACTGTTCATAAGTGTGAGTAACGGACGGGGCACGGCCGCCGCTTCTGCGGGTGTAAGAGTCACCAATAATGGAAGAAGTGGAGGCAATGTATTCCATCAATTCTATTGATATAAATGAGAAGATGATGTTTCCTGAGAAGCTGCAGAGGATACGGCGGCTGCTCCCGTACGCTATTCTGCTGATTTATACCTAAAGCATCTATATCTATACCCGGATACAGGTTACTACAACTCCCAGCATGCCCGGACACAGGTTACTACAACTCCCAGCATGCCCGGACACAGGTTACTACAACTCCCAGCATGCCCAGACACTGGTTACCATAACTCCCAGCATCCCTGGACACAGGTTATCATAACTCCCAGCATGCCTGGACACAGGTTACTACAACTCCCAGCATGCCCGGACACAGGTTACTACAAATCCCAGCATGCCCAGACACTGGTTACCATAATTCCCCAGCATCCCTGGACACAGGTTATCATAACTCCCAGCATGCCTGGACACAGGTTACTACAACTCCCAGCATGCCTGGACACAGGTTACTACAACTCCCAGCATGCCCGGACACAGGCTACTACAACTCCCAGCATGCCCGGACACTGGTTATTATAACTCCCAGCATACCCGGACACAGGTTACTACAACTCCCAGCAGGCCCGGACACTGGTTATTATAACTCCCAGCATACCCGGACACAGGTTACTACAACTCCCAGCAGGCCCGGACACTGGTTATTATAACTCCCAGCATACCCGGACACAGGTTACTACAACTCCCAGCATGCCCGGACACAGGTTACTACAACTCCCAGCATGCCCAGACACAGGTTACTACAACTCCCAGCATGCCCGGACACAGGTTACTATAACCCCCAGCATGCCCGGACACAGGTTACCATAACTCCCAGCATGCCCGGACACAGGTTACTATAACTCCTAGCATCCCTGGACACAGGTTACTATAACTCCCAGCAAGCCCGGACACAGGTTACTACAACTCCCAGCATGCCCGGACACAGGTTACTACAACTCCCAGCATCCCTGGACACAGGTTACTACAACTCCCAGCATCCCTGGACACAGGTTACTATAACTCCCAGCATCCCTGGACACAGGTTACTGTAAATCCCAGCATGCCCGGACACAGGTTACTACAACTCCCAGCATCCCTGGACACAGGTTACTACAACTCCCAGCATCCCTGGACACAGGTTACTACAACTCCCAGCATGCCCGGACACAGGTTACTATAACTCCTAGCATCCCCGGACACAGGTTACTATAACTCCGAGCATCCCTGGACACAGGTTACTATAACTCCCAGCATGCCCGGACACAGGTTACTACAACTCCCAGCATGCCCGGACACAGGTTACTATAACTCCTAGCATCCCCGGACACAGGTTACTATAACTCCTAGCATCCCCGGACACAGGTTACTATAACTCCGAGCATGCCCGGACACAGGTTACTACAACTCCCAGCATGCCCGGACACAGGTTACTATAGCTGGAGAGCCACAGGTTGGAGGTCACTGCTCTAATATGATGCACACACAGTATATGCAATGATGTGTCCATGTTCTGCCATCAGCTATATAGTCAGTATATATACAATGGACAGGGTGTGGCCCCTTCAACCCTCTCACTGTCAGATCTCCTTTGTATGGAGAATAAACCGGTGACCCTGGAGTGCTGAATAAATCCAGGGATCAGTTTTCCGGGAATCCACATTAGATGGAAGAATTCAGTGATTGGAGCGAGGCCTGGTCTTGGGAGCTAGACTGGCCATACCGGGATCTCACTGCCAGGTGTGTGGGATTTACTCATGTAATGGTGCTGAGAGTATACGGAAAAAAGGGCTTTCCTCTGGATTACGACAACTCATCACAAACGGGGGCAGAAACGGACGTTCTGGTGAGCAGGAGCACCAGATCTCTGTGGAGAAACATCGCTGGTCAGATGGATTCAGATCTCTATAGAGAAACATCGCTGGTCAGATGGATTCAGATCTCTATAGAGAAACATGGCCGCTCAGGTGGATCCCAATCTCTATAGGGAAACATGGCCGGTCAGATGGATCCAGATCTCTGTGGAGAAACATGGCCGGTCAGATGGATCCAGATCTCTGTGGAGAAACATGGCCGGTCAGATGGATCCAGATCTGTATAGAGAAACATGGCCGGTCAGATGGATCCAGATCTCTATAGAGAAACATGGCCGGTCAGATGGATCCAAATCTCTGTGGAGAAACATGGCTGCTCAGGTGGATCCCAATCTCTATAGGGAAACATGGCCAGCCAGATGGATCCAGATCTCTAAAGAGAAACATCACTGGTCAGATGGATCCAGATCTCTGGGAGGAAACATGGCCGGTCAGATGGATCCAGATCTCTATAGAGAAACATGGACGGTCAGATGGATCAAGATCTCTATAGAGAAACATGGCCGGTCAGATGGATCCAGATCTCTATAGAGAAACATGGCCGGTCAGATGGATCCAGATCTCTATAGAGAAACATGGCCGGTCAGATGGATCCAAATCTCTGTGGAGAAACATGGCCGGTCAGATGGATCCAGATCTCTGGGAGGAAACATGGCCGGTCAGATGGATCCAGATCTGTATAGAGAAACATGGCCGGTCAGATGGATCCAGATCTGTATAGAGAAACATGGCCGGTCAGATGGATCTAGATCCCTATAGAGGAACATGGCCAGTCAGATGGATTCAGATCACTATAGAGAAAAATGGCCGGTCACATAGATCCAGATCACTATAGAGAAACATGGCCGGTCAGATGGATCCAGATCTCTATAGAGAAACATGGCCGGTCAGATAAATCCAGATCTCTATACAGAAACATGGCCAGTTAGATGGATCCAGATCTCTGTGGAGAAACATGGCCGGTCATATGGATCTAGATCTTTGTGGAGAAACATGGCCGGTCACATAGGTCCCAGATCTCTTTGGAGAAACATGGCCAGACAGATGGATCCAGATCTCTATAGAGAAACATGGCCAGTCAGAAGGATCCAGATCTCTATAGAGAAACATGGCCAGTTAGATGGATCCAGATCTCTGTGGAGAAACATGGCCGGTCAGATGGATCTAGATCTTTGTGGAGAAACATGTCCGGTCAGATGGCTCCAGATCTCTATAGAGAAACATGGCCGGTCAGATGGATCCAGATCTTTGTGGAGATACATGGCCGGTCAGATGGATCCAGATCTTATGTGCCTTCATCCAATGTGGGGCAAGAGCAGTGAGAAGTGATCCTGTCTGCATGGGTGAATATTCCTTCAGAACATTTTATTACATAGTGAGGTCTGTGGCATCAATGCAGATATGAAGGATGGAGGTAGTCCACTGTGCCACTAGACTGGGGTCTTATAGAGGGGCCAGTGAGTGTACAGGAGACCACCCAGCCATGATATGGTTTCATGTGTATGTAGAGCTCATCATATATACGACCAGTCTCTATCTCGTGTTGGTTTCCAGCTCGGTGTTCTGGTTTCGGCTTCTCTGTAGATTAGTCCTCATTGTTCTGGCCGACAGTTTTCACAGGTGTTCCCTGATGTCGGACAGTTTTTGGGTTGTGCGGTATTCGTCGGATCAGATGCCTGGATGTCTTTAACCACTGGTCCTGTGTTTTCGGCCTTAGGCTGCAGAGTCGCGTACATTGTGCAGCAGTTATATCCATGCGGAGGCCCGGCTCTCCGCTCACTATCTCGCGCAGCGCTCTCACCGTGACCGCCGGAGGTGATAATGGAGATGGATTCCAGTCTTCTATCTTCATTTGCTGCATCTTATAATTGCCGTTATTAAAAACATGAATTATTCAGTTCGGTGCGTTGTGTGGGCGGAGATGGAATTACGGCCAACAATAACAGTGACAAGTGCGCCGCACCGATCTGTCACCGCACAACGGATTCTAAATGACTGTCATTATGTATCAATGGAAGAGCACTCTCATGTGCGTCCTTATACAAGATCCTCCACCATTCCTGACATACTCTGTGCTGCTGGACACCCTGCTCCTTCTTCTATGTAACTCCCATGTATAACCTTTTACAAGATCCTCCACCATTCCTGACATACTCTGTGCTGCTGGACACCCTGCTCCTTCTTCTATGTAACTCCCATGTATAACCTTTTACAAGATCCTCCACCATTCCTGACATACTCTGTGCTGCTGGACACCCTGCTCCTTCTGCTATGTAACTCTCATGTGCGTCCTCATACAATATCTTTCATCATTCCTGACATCCTCTGTGCTGCTGGACACCCTGCTCCTTCTGCTACGTAACTCTTATGTGCGCCCTTATACAAGATCCTCCACCATTCCTGACATACTCTGTGCTGCTGGACACCCTGCTCCTTCTAAGATGTAACTCTCATGTCCATCCTTACACAAGATCCTCCGTCATCCCTGAAATCCTCTGTGCTGCTGGACACCCTGCTCCTTCTGCTACGTAACGCTCATGTCCATCCTTACACAAGATCCTCCATCATTCCTGAAATCCTCTGTGCTGCTGGACACCCTGCTCCTTCTGCTATGTAACGCTCATGTGCGTCCTTATACAAGATCCTCCATCATTCCTGACATCCTCTGTGCTGCTGGGAACCCTGGCAGTCCATCATATAACTCTGCCTGTGACCTGACAAGTCTGTACTCTTGCGGTGATTTATGTATAGATATATGTAACTGCTGTCTAGGAGCTCCCACACGATCAGCACACTCCTCTCCTGAAATACTCTGTGCTCCTGGAGACTGTGTTCTTCTATTATGTAGTTCCATTGACCTTTCCCTTGTCTCCACCCTTCCCTCGCATCCTGCCACCGACCTAGTCCCATCCTCACGGTCATCAGCTGGTGCATGGTCAGGTCTGTGCTCTGCTTCTATGGCCACTACAGAGGATATTATAGAGCAGCAGTGAGCAGTATAAGCTGTAGACCCAGCACTAGGGGAGATACTTACTAGATTATTCATAAGCTTATTTCTCTCACTCCCTGCTCCTTTTACCTCTCCACTCCACAGACTACTATTAACAGCATGGAGGACATTATAGAGCAGCATTGAGCAATTTAAGCTTAGGTTCCAGCCTCAGGGGAGATATAACACTTACTAGTGCAACAACAACTGTCCAGAGCAGGAGAGGATTTCTATGGGGATTTGCTGCTGCTCTGGACAGTTCCTGACATAGACAGAGGTGGCAGCAGAGAGCACTGTGTCAGACTGGAGAGACTACACCACTTACTGCAGGACATACAGCAGCTGATAAGTACTGGAAGACTGGAGATTTTTAAATAGAAGTAAATTATGGATCTACATAACTTTCTGAAACCAGTTGATTTGTAAGAAAAAGATTTTTACCGGAGTGCCCCTTTAAGGTTAGTGGCTGGGGACGGTTGTGCGGCCCCCTCCTCCTCCCCCTGCGCACACATCAGGTTTCCAGAACACAATCAGCCGCTTTTTATTCCGACAAATGAGGATTTGTAATTAGCAGTCAACAAAAAGTGTTATAAAGGATGTGGGCGGGGGAGGGGGCAGGTGAGAAACCGCCGAGCGGCACGAAAATCCTTCTTATTATAGCTGGCGCCACCTGACTCCTCAGCCCGCAGCCATCAGATGATCCGGAGCGGGAGAGGAGGAGGATGGTGGAGAGGGACAAACACGTCCTCATACACTGCCACCCACAGTGTGAACAGTGCCCGCTCCAAAACCACCACCGTGTGGAGATGGACCCTTCTATAGGGCATGGTCACATGATGCCGCTGATATTACATACAGAATCACTGATCTACAGCTGATCCGCAGGGTGTGAACAGGTCCATAATCTGCTAAATGGTACAGCCACTGAGCGCTGCACGATGGTGGGGTCACACCCCGGGGGTCTCACTACAAGTTCATTTATATTGTACTGAGATGATAAGGGAATGCCGTAATGGTGATAGAGACCCCCGATGTACAGTATGGCTGATCCATCACCGGGGGGGACATACAGGGAATGCCGTAATGGTGATAGAGACCCCCGATGTACAGTATGGCTGATCCATCACCGGGGGGGACATACAGGGAATGCCGTAATGGTGATAGAGACCCCCGATGTATAGTATGGCTGATCCATCACCGGGGTGGGACATACAGGGAATGCCGTAATGGTGATAGAGACCCCCGATGTACAGTATGGCTGATCCATCACCGGGGTGGGACATACAGGGAATGCCGTAATGGTGATAGAGACCCCCGATGTACAGTATGGCTGATCCATCACCGGGGTGGGACATACAGGGAATGCCGTAATGGTGATAGAGACCCCCGATGTACAGTATGGCTGATCCATCACCGGGGTGGGACATACAGGGAATGCCGTAATGGTGATAGAGACCCCCGATGTACAGTATGGCTGATCCATCACCGGGGGGGACATACAGGGAATGCCGTAATGGTGATAGAGACCCCCGATGTACAGTATGGCTGATCCATCACCTGGGGGGGGGGGGACATACAGGGAATGCCGTAATGGTGATAGAGACCCCCGATGTACAGTATGGCTGATCCATCACCGGGGGGGGGGACATACAGGGAATGCCGTAATGGTGATAGAGACCCCCGATGTACAGTATGGCTGATCCATCACCGGGGGGGACATACAGGGAATGCCGTAATAGTGATAGAGACCCCCGATGTACAGTATGGCTGATCCATCACCGGGGTGGGACATACAGGGAATGCCGTAATGATGATAGAGACCCCCGATGTACAGTATGGCTGATCCATCACCGGGGGGGACATACAGGGAATGCCGTAATGGTGATAGAGACCCCCGATGTACAGTATGGCTGATCCATCACCGGGGGGGACATACAGGGAATGCCGTAATGGTGATAGAGACCCCCGATGTACAGTATGGCTGACCCATCACCGGGGGGGACATACAGGGAATGCCGTAATGGTGATAGAGACCCCCGATGTACAGTATGGCTGATCCATCACCGGGGGGGACATACAGGGAATGCCGTAATGGTGATAGAGACCCCCGATGTACAGTATGGCTGATCCATCACCGGGGGGACATACAGGGAATGCCGTAATGGTGATAGAGACCCCCGATGTACAGTATGGCTGATCCATCACTGGGGGGGACATACAGGGAATGCCGTAATGGTGATAGAGACCCCCGATGTACAGTATGGCTGATCCATCACCGGGGGGGACATACAGGGAATGCCGTAATGGTGATAGAGACCCCCGATGTACAGTATGGCTGACCCATCACCGGGGGGGACATACAGGGAATGCCGTAATGGTGATAGAGACCCCCGATGTACAGTATGGCTGATCCATCACCGGGGGGGACATACAGGGAATGCCGTAATGGTGATAGAGACCCCCGATGTACAGTATGGCTGATCCATCACCGGGGGGGACATACAGGGAATGCCGTAATGGTGATAGAGACCCCCGATGTACAGTATGGCTGATCCATCACTGGGGGGACATACAGGGAATGCCGTAATGGTGATAGAGACCCCCGATGTACAGTATGGCTGATCCATCACTGGGGGGACATACAGGGAATGCCGTAATGGTGATAGAGACCCCCGATGTACAGTATGGCTGATCCATCACTGGGGGGACATACAGGGAATGCCGTAATGGTGATAGAGACCCCCGATGTACAGTATGGCTGATCCATCACCGGGGGGGACATACAGGGAATGCCGTAATGGTGATAGAGACCCCCGATGTACAGTATGGCTGATCCATCACTGGGGGGGACATACAGGGAATGCCGTAATGGTGATAGAGACCCCCGATGTACAGTATGGCTGATCCATCACTGGGGGGACATACAGGGAATGCCGTAATGGTGATAGAGACCCCCGATGTACAGTATGGCTGATCCATCACCGGGGGGGGGACATACAGGGAATGCCGTAATGGTGATAGAGACCCCCGATGTACAGTATGGCTGATCCATCACCGGGGGGGGGACATACAGGGAATGCCGTAATGGTGATAGAGACCCCCGATGTACAGTATGGCTGATCCATCACCATCCGGCCTCTCTGGTGTGAATTAATCTAATGGCCGGATGAGTTTTCTGCCAGCGCTCGGCTAGGGGTTGTTAGATAACCCACCCAGGACCACTTCCTGCAGCAGCTATCTCTGCCGGAGCCCCCGTATTGTGTACACAGCCGCTCAGGCATCCCCTGCGCCTGTCAGATTTCATAGAGATATATGTGCTACGTGCGGACTATAGGGATGGCAGTAATGGAAGACATCGCTCCTCATAACCCTTTCTGTACAATCTAAACTCTCAGGGGATTCACAACGCCAATCTGTTCTGTCTGCACCAAAATCTTCATCATCTAGAGAGGGTGACTGTGATATACACCAAGTATACAGCAACCACTATGGGGACTGCATGTGACTGATATGTGCAGCCTGAGCGTCCCAGTCTGACCGGGATCCATAATGACGAGTGTCCCAGTGTGACCGGGATCCATGATCTTGAGTGACCCAGCCTTACCGGGATCCATGATACAGGGACCCAGCCTGACCAGGATCCATAATGACGAGTGTCCCAGCCTAACTGGGATCCATGATACAGAGTGACCCAGCCTGACCGGGATCCATGATACAGAGTGACCCAGCCTGACCGGGATCCATGATACTGAGTGTCCCAGCCTGACCAAGATACCTTACAGTGCTGCTGTTCTTCTCCCCCCTATATACCTTACAGTGCTGCTGTTCTTCTCCCCCCTATATACCTTACAGTGCTGCTGTTCTTCTCCCCCCTATATACCTTACAGTGCTGCTGTTCTTCTCCCCCCTGTATACCTTACAGTGCTGCTGTTCTTCTCCCCCCTATATACCTTACAGTGCTGCTGTTCTTCTCCCCCTATATACCTTACAGTGCTGCTGTTCTTCTCTCCTATATACCTTACAGTGCTGCTCTTCTCCCCCTATATACCTTACAGTGCTGCTCTTCTCCCCCTATATACCTTGCAGTGCTGCTCTTCTCCCCCTATATACCTTGCAGTGCTGCTCTTCTCCCCCTATATACCTTGCAGTGCTGCTCTTCTCCCCCTATATACCTTGCAGTGCTGCTCTTCTCCCCCTATATACCTTGCAGTGCTGCTCTTCTCCCCCTATATACCTTACAGTGCTGCTGTTCTTCTCCCCCCTATATACCTTACAGTGCTGCTGTTCTTCTCCCCCCTATATACCTTACAGTGCTGCTGTTCTTCTCCCCCCTATATACCTTACAGTGCTGCTGTTCTTCTCCCCCCTATATACCTTACAGTGCTGCTGTTCTTCTCTCCTATATACCTTACAGTGCTGCTCTTCTCCCCCTATATACCTTACAGTGCTGCTCTTCTCCCCCTATATACCTTGCAGTGCTGCTCTTCTCCCCCTATATACCTTGCAGTGCTGCTCTTCTCCCTCTATATACCTTGCAGTGCTGCTCTTCTCCCCCTATATACCTTGCAGTGCTGCTCTTCTCCCCCTATATACCTTGCAGTGCTGCTCTTCTCCCCCTATATACCTTACAGTGCTGCTGTTCTTCTCCCCCCTATATACCTTACAGTGCTGCTGTTCTTCTCCCCCCTATATACCTTACAGTGCTGCTGTTCTTCTCCCCCCTATATACCTTACAGTGCTGCTGTTCTTCTCTCCTATATACCTTACAGTGCTGCTGTTCTTCTCTCCTATATACCTTGCAGTGCTGCTCTTCTCCCCCTATATACCTTGCAGTGCTGCTCTTCTCCCCCTATATACCTTGCAGTGCTGCTCTTCTCCCCTATATACTTTGCGGTGCTGCTCTTCTCCCCCTATATACCTTGCGGTGCTGCTCTTCTCCCCCTATATACCTTGCGGTGCTGCTCTTCTCTCCCTATATACCTTGCGGTGCTGCTGTTCTCTCCCTATATACCTTGCGGTGCTGCTCTTCTCCCCCTATACACCTTTTGGTGCTGCTGTTCTCCCCCTATATACCTTGCGGTGCTGCTCTTCTCCCCCTATATACCTTGCGGTGCTGCTCTTCTCCCCCTATATACCTTGCGGTGCTGTTCTTCTCCCCCCTATATACCTTGCGGTGCTGCTCTTCTCCCCCTATACACCTTGCGGTGCTGCTCTTCTCCCCCTATACACCTTGCGGTGCTGTTCTTCTCCCCCTATATACCTTGCGGTGCTGCTTTTCTCCCCCTATATACCTTGCGGTGCTGCTCTTCTCCCCCTATATACCTTGCAGTGCTGCTCTTCTCCCCCTATATACTTTGCGGTGCTGTTCTTCTCCCCTATATACCTTACAGTGCTGCTCTTCTCCCCCTATATACTTTGCGGTGCTGCTCTTCTCCCCCTATATACCTTGCGGTGCTGCTCTTCTCCCCCTATATACCTTGCGGTGCTGCTCTTCTCCCCTTATATACCTTGCGGTGCTGCTCTTCTCCCCCTATATACTTTGCGGTGCTGCTCTTCTCCCCCTATATACTCTGCGGTGCTGCTCTTCTCCCCCTATATACCTTGCGGTGCTGTTCTTCTCCCCCTATATACCTTGCGGTGCTGCTCTTCTCCCCCTATATACCTTGCGGTGCTGCTCTTCTCCCCCTATATACTCTGTGGTGCTGCTCTTCTCCCCCTATATACCTTGCGGTGCTGCTCTTCTCCCCCTATATACCTTGCGGTGCTGCTCTTCTCCCCCTATATACCTTGCAGTGCTGCTCTTCTCCTCCATATATACCTTGCGGTGTTGCTCTTCAACGGTGCCGGTGATAGTACAGGCCTGGGTATGGCTGCTGCCTCTGTGTAACCATGTGCCCGGTGATAGTACAGGCCTGGGTATGGCTGCTGCCTCTGTAACCATGTGCCGGTGATAGTACAGGCCTGGGTATGGCTGCTGCCTCTGTGTAACCATGTGCCTGGTGATAGTACAGCTGATAACCGGGGCATCGTCCAGACACACAGAATTAGAAGACACGGCACGGTGGGGATGGTGCGGGGTTATTGAAGCAGGGCCCCTCATCTATGGCGTCCCTACTCCAGCCTCACAGTCATGCACATATCTAAGCCCCTTAGGGAGCTGACCTCAGGAGAGACCCCGGGTAAGAGCTGCAGCACGAGTGGTGTCTAATGCCTTCCTAATGCTAAGTGCTCGCTGCGCGGCTCATGTTTTATTTACTGAGGATAAAATTAGTGTAAAGATGGAAGTCAAGAACTGAACACAGAATCGCTCTTAACACTTTCACTTCTGCAAATTGCTCACAGAGAGGCCGTAAAATCCTCCTGCATTATTTAGAGGATGAGGCCGACGCAGAGAAGAGCGGAGAAGAGCGGAGAGCCGTGTGCACCCTAAATCAACCCCCATCTTTGTTCTATAAGTGCTGGCCGTTTATTATGCTCCTTCTCCCCTTCTGTCTCTAGTTATCACTGGGATTATTTTCATGTTGTTAAATGCAAATAAGGAAACATCTCCACTGTACCCCTGGCTTCCTCCAGATGTAAGGAAACGTCCCTGATGGACCCATGGCTTCCTCCAGATGTAAGGAAACGTCCCTGATGGATCCATGGCTTCCTCCAGATGTAAGGAAACGTCCCTGATGGACCCATGGCTTCCTCCAGATGTAAGGAAACGTCCCTGATGGACCCATGGCTTCCTCCAGATGTAAGGAAACGTCCCTGATGGACCCATGGCTTCCTCCAGATGTAAGGAAACGTCCCTGATGGACCCATGGCTTCCTCCAGATGTAAGGAAACGTCCCTGATGGACCCATGGCTTCCTCAAGATGTAAAGAAACGTCCCTGATGGACCCATGGCTTCCTCCAGATGTAAGGAAACGTCCCTGATGGACCCATGGCTTCCTCCAGATGTAAGGAAACATCCCTGATGGACCCATGGCTTCCTCCAGATGTAAGGAAACGTCCCTGATGGACTCATGGCTTCCTCCAGATGTAAGGAAACGTCCCTGATGGACCCATGGCTTCCTCCAGATGTAAGGAAACGTCCCTGATGGACCCATGGCTTCCTCCAGATGTAAGGAAACGTCCCTGATGGACCCATGGCTTCCTCCAGATGTAAGGAAACGTCCCTGATGGACCCATGGCTTCCTCCAGATGTAAGGAAACGTCCCTGATGGACCCATGGCTTCCTCCAGATGTAAGGAAACGTCCCTGATGGACCCATGGCTTCCTCCAGATGTAAGGAAACGTCCCTGATGGACCCATGGCTTCCTCAAGATGTAAAGAAACGTCCCTGATGGACCCATGGCTTCCTCCAGATGTAAGGAAACGTCCCTGATGGACCCATGGCTTCCTCCAGATGTAAGGAAACATCCCTGATGGACCCATGGCTTCCTCCAGATGTAAGGAAACGTCCCTGATGGACTCATGGCTTCCTCCAGATGTAAGGAAACGTCCCTGATGGACCCATGGCTTCCTCCAGATGTAAGGAAACGTCCCTGATGGACCCATGGCTTCCTCAAGATGTAAAGAAACGTCCCTGATGGACCCATGGCTTCCTCCAGATGTAAGGAAACGTCCCTGATGGACCCATGGCTTCCTCAAGATGTAAAGAAACGTCCCTGATGGACCCATGGCTTCCTCCAGATGTAAGGAAACGTCCCTCATGGACCCATGGCTTCCTCCAGATATAAGGAAACATCCCTGATGGACCCATGGCTTCCTCCAGATGTAAGGAAACGTCCCTCATGGACCCATGGCTTCCTCCAGATATAAGGAAACGTCCCTGATGGACCCCTGGCTTCCTCCAGATGTAAGGAAACGTCCCTGATGGACCCATGGCTTCCTCCAGATGTAAGGAAACGTCCCTGATGGACCCATGGCTTCCTCCAGATGTAAGGAAACGTCCCTGATGGACCCATGGCTTCCTCCAGATGTAAGGAAACGTCCCTGATGGACCCGTGGCTTCCTCCAGATGTAAGGAAACGTCCCTGATGAACCCATGGCTTCCTCCAGATGTAAGGAAACGTCCCTGATGGACCCATGGCTTCCTCCAGATATAAGGAAACGTCCCTGATGGACCCATGGCTTCCTTAAGATGTAAGGAAACGTCCCCGGTGTACCGCTGGCTTCCTCCAGATGTAGGGAAACGTCCCTGGTGTAGCCCTGGCTTCCTCCAGATGTAAGGAAACATCCCTGATGGACCCATGGCTTCCTCCAGATGTAAGGAAACGTCCCTGATGGACCCATGGCTTCCTCCAGATGTAAGGAAACGTCCCTGATGGACCCATGGCTTCCTCCAGATGTAAGGAAATGTCCCTGATGGACCCATGGCTTCCTCCAGATGTAAGGAAACGTCCCTGATGGACCCATGGCTTCCTCCAGATGTAAGGAAACGTCCCTGATGGATCCATGGCTTCATCCAGATGTAAGGAAACGTCCCTGATGGACCCATGGCTTCCTCCAGATGTAAGGAAACGTCCCTGATGGACCCATGGCTTCCTCCAGATGTAAGGAAACGTCCCTGATGGACCCATGGCTTCCTCCATATATATAGAGCCATCCCTATTCTCCCATTGGCTTCCTCCAGATGTAAGGAAAGTCCCTGGCATAGCCCTGGCTTCCTCCAGATGTAAGGAAACGTCCCTGATGGACCCATGGCTTCCTCCAGATTTAAGGAAACGTCCCTGATGGACCCATGGCTTCCTCCAGATATAAGGAAATGTCCTCAGTGTACCCCTTGCTTCCTCCAGATGTAAGGAAACATTCTCAATCGCCCATCGTCTTCCTACTGATATAAGTAGCTGTTCCTGGCAGTCCCCTGTCTTCCTCCAGATAAAGGAACTGTCCCCAGATGTCCCCCGATTTCCTCTTGATTTAAGGAGCTGTTGTGGCAGATCCCCGGCCTCCTCCAGGTATAAGGAGCTGTCCCTGGCGGACCCCCCTGTTTCCTCTACATATAAGGAGCTGTCCCTGGCGGACCCCCCTTTCCCTACATATAAGGGGCTGTCACTGGCGGACCCCACCGTTTCCTCTACATATAAGGAGCTGTCCCCGGTAAACCCCCGCTTCCTCTACATATAAGGAGCTGTCCCTGGCAAACCCCCCTGTTTTCTCTACATATAAGAAGCTGTCCCTGGCGGACCCCCCCCTGTTTTCTCTACATATAAGGAGCTGTCCCTGGCCGACCCCTCTGTTTCCGCTACATATAAGGAGCTGTCCCTGGCGAACCCCCCTTTCCCTACATATAAGGAGCTATCCCTGGCGTACCCCACCCTTTTTCTCTACATATAAGGAGCTGTCCCTGGCGGACCCCCCTGTTTCCTCTACATATAAGGAGCTGTCCCTGGTGGACCCCCCCTGTTTCCTCTACATATAAGGGGCTGTCCCCGGTGGACCCCCGTTTCCTCTACATATACTGTAAGAAGCTGTCCCCTGCAGACCCCCCTGTTTCCTTTACATATAAGGGGCTGTCCCCGTGGACCCCCGTTTCCTCTACATATAAGGAGCTGTCCCTGACGGACCGCCCTGTTACCTCTACATATAAGGGGCTGTCCCCGGTGGACCCCCGTTTCCTCTACATATAAGGAGCTGTCCCTGACGGACCCCCCTGTTACCTCTACATATAAGGGGCTGTCCCCGGTGGACCCCCGTTTCCTCTACATATAAGGAGCTGTCCCTGACGGACCCCCCTGTTACCTCTACATATAAGGGGCTGTCCCCGGTGGACCCCCGTTTCCTCTACATATAAGGGGCTGACCCCGGTGGACCCCCGTTTCCTCTACATATAAGGAGCTGTCCCTGACGGACCCCCCTGTTACCTCTACATATAAGGGGCTGTCCCCGGTGGACCCCCGTTTCCTCTACATATACTGTAAGAAGCTGTCCCCTGCAGACCCCCCTGTTTCCTTTACATATAAGGGGCCGTCGATGGAGAAGTTTCCCTAGAGTGTTGTGATCTTTATTTTCCGGACCTTTCTCTGACGCATCACGTGGATAAAGATCTTTTCCTATGACCGAGAGAGTTGCCAATGGGAAATCGTTATGACTAGAGCAAAAAATCAATGAGATTTAATACTTGCAAAGCATTGTGGGGGAATTCTGATTGTTTTTCATGTCCACAATAAAGAGCAGGAGAGGATTGTGTATTGAGGGGCTGTCCTGTATGTAGGTGTGGGTGAAAAACATGGCCGCTTTCTTCCAGAAACAGCGCCCCTCTTGTCCTCAGGTTGGGTGCGGTATTGTAGCTCAGTTCCATTGAAGTGAAAGGAGCTTTATGGGAGGACAGGGGTGGGGCACTTTTTGCAGGAGCTAATCCTTTTCTATGTTCATTGCCGCATATCCTTCCAGAGCTTCGCACCAGGGTTAGACATGGGAGTTACAATGAAATATCGGATTGAAATAGAACATTGTGTCCGGGAGTAAATTGCAGGCCGCGCTTCTCAGCTTGTTTGCGGTGTCTGTATTCTTCTCATCCTTTGTAATATCTCCACAGTATACGGCGCTCAGGCGCCTGTCGGTGCAGAAAATAAAATTTTTTTCCGATGAAGTCTTTGGCGCTGTAATTGAGCTGTCTGTAAGGTTAGATGCAGCAGGAGAGCCGCGGCCGAGCCCTCATATACAGTCACCAGCGTAAATTGCTGCGCGAGAGGTCAGCGAAGACTCCGAGAAAACGCTTCCTCTGGGAATCCCGCAGTAGGCCCAAGCTGAAGGGAAGAATAAAGCCAGACGTTTTTATTAAGGGGGAAAAAATAGTGTTTGGTGGAGAGCGGGAAGACGAGATGTGTATCGGTGACAGACGAGCGTCGACAAACAAAAGGGAATAAAGTGCAAACCGCAGCAGATCGTCGCTGATCAGCATTAAGCTGTAAGACTTTTACTATCACTGCAGCCCAGGAGCCGAGAACTTTACTGAGGTGTGAAGGGAGAAGAGCTGAGATAGAGGAGCGGAGGAATCCGCACAGCAGCCCAGGAGCCGAGAACTTTACTGAGGTGTGAAGGGAGAAGAGCTGAGATAGAGGAGCGGAGGAATCCGCACAGCAGCCCAGGAGCCGAGAACTTTACTGAGGTGTGAAGGGAGAAGAGCTGAGATAGAGGAGCGGAGGAATCCGCACAGCAGCCCAGGAGCCGAGAACTTTACTGAGAAGTGAAGGGAGAAGAGCTGAGATAGAGGAGCGTAGGAATCCGCACAGCAGCCCAGGAGCCGAGAACTTTACTGAGGTGTGAAGGGAGAAGAGCTGAGATAGAGGAGTGTAGGAATCCGCACAGCAGCCCAGGAGCCGAGAACTTTACTGAGGTCTAAAGGGAGAAGAGCTGAGATAGAGGAGCATAGGAATCCGCACAGCAGCCCAGGAGCCGAGAACTTTATGGAGGTGTGAAGGGAGAAGAGCTGAGATAGAGGAGCGGAGGAATCCGCACAGCAGCCCAGGAGCCGGAATCCTGATAGGAACCAACAATGGGAGAGGACTGGAAATCCAACATGGAGGTCGCCCTCCTGTTACACCTAGACATTGGTATAAGTGATCTCTGACTCAATAGGGATTATACAGCGTTCTCTTTCTCCCTGTAGATCAGTCAGCACACAGCATGGAGGAGTTAGGTGGTTGCGGCCAGTTCTCCCTGTAGATCAGTCAGCACACAGCATGGAGGAGTTAGGTGGTTGCGGCCAGTTCTCCCTGTAGATCAGTCAGCACACAGCATGGAGGAGTTAGGTGGTTGCGGCCAGTTCTCCCTGTAGATCAGTCAGCACATAGCATGGAGGAGTTAGGTGGTTGCGGCCAGTTCTCCCTGTAGATCAGTCAGCACACAGCATGGAGGAGTTAGGTGCTTGCGGCCAGTTCTCCTTGTAGATCAGTCAGCACATAGCATGGAGGAGTTAGGTGGTTGCGGCCAGTTCTCCCTGTAGATCAGTCAGCACATAGCATGGAGGAGTTAGGTGGTTGTGGCCAGTTCTCCCTGTAGATCAGTCAGCACACAGCGTGGAGGAGTTAGGTGGTTGCGGCCAGTTCTCCCTGTAGATCAGTCAGTGGACAGCATGGAGGAGTTAGGTGGTTGCGGCCAGTTCTCCCTGTAGATCAGTCAGTGGACAGCGTGGAGGAGTTAGATGGTTGCGGCCAGTTCTCCCTGTAGATCAGTCAGTGGACAGCGTGGAGGAGTTAGATGGTTGTGGCCAGTTCTCCCTGTAGATCAGTTAGTGGACAGCGTGGAGGAGTTAGATGGTTGCGGCCAGTTCTTCCTGTAGATCAGTCAGTGGACAGCGCGGAGGAGTTAGATGGTTGCGGCCAGTTCTCCCTGTAGATCAGTCAGTGGACAGCGTGGAGGAGTTAGATGGTTGCGGCCAGTTCTCCCTGTAGATCAGTCAGCACACAGCGTGGAGGAGTTAGGTGGTTGCGGCCAGTTCTCCCTGTAGATCAGTCAGCACACAGCGTGGAGGAGTTAGGTGGTTGCGGCCAGTTCTCCCTGTAGATCAGTCAGTGGACAGCATGGAGGAGTTAGATGGTTGCGGCCAGTTCTCCCTGTAGATCAGTCAGTGGACAGCGTGGAGGAGTTAGGTGGTTGCGGCCAGTTCTCCCTGTAGATCAGTCAGCACACAGCGTGGAGGAGTTAGATGGTTGCGGGCCAGTTCTCCCTGTAGATCAGTCAGCACACAGCGTGGAGGAGTTAGGTGGTTGCGGCCAGTTCTCCCTGTAGATCAGTCAGCACACAGCGTGGAGGAGTTAGGTGGTTGCGGCCAGTTCTCCCTGTAGATCAGTCAGTGGACAGCGTGGAGGAGTTAGATGGTTGCGGCCAGTTCTCCCTGTAGATCAGTCAGTGGACAGCGTGGAGGAGTTAGGTGGTTGCGGCCAGTTCTCCCTGTAGATCAGTCAGCACACAGCGTGGAGGAGTTAGATGGTTGCGGCCAGTTCTCCCTGTAGATCAGTCAGCACACAGCGTGGAGGAGTTAGGTGGTTGCGGCCAGTTCTCCCTGTAGATCAGTCAGCACACAGCGTGGAGGAGTTAGGTGGTTGCGGCCAGTTCTCCCTGTAGATCAGTCAGTGGACAGCGTAGAGGAGTTAGGTGGTTGCGGCCAGTTCTCCCTGTAGATCAGTCAGTGGACAGCATGGAGGAGTTAGATGGTTGCGGCCAGTTCTCCCTGTAGATCAGTCAGCACACAGCATGGAGGACTTAGGTGGTTGCGGCCAGTTCTACCTGTAGATCAGTCAGCACACAGCGTGGAGGAGTTAGATGGTTGCGGCCAGCTCTACCTGTAGATCAGTCAGTGGACAGCGTGGAGGAGTTAGATGGTTGCGGCCAGTTCTCCCTGTAGATCAGTCAGTGGACATCGTGGAGGAGTTAGATGGTTGCGGCCAGTTCTCCCTGTAGATCAGTCAGTGGACAGCGTGGAGGAGTTAGATGGTTGCGGCCAGTTCTCCCTGTAGATCAGTCAGTGGACAGCGTGGAGGAGTTAGATGGTTGCGGCCAGCTCTACCTGTAGATCAGTCAGTGGACAGCGTGGAGGAGTTAGATGGTTGCGGCCAGCTCTACCTGTAGATCAGTCAGTGGACAGCGTGGAGGAGTTAGATGGTTGCGGCCAGTTCTCCCTGTAGATCAGTCAGTGGACAGCGTGGAGGAGTTAGATGGTTGCGGCCAGTTCTCCCTGTAGATCAGTCAGTGGACAGCATGGAGGAGTTAGATGGTTGCGGCCAGTTCAAATTAAAAGGGAATCTGTCAGCTGCTGTTCACATCTGGACTGCTGACACTGTTATGTATAGCTGTGAGGTCAGGAGGCACCTGGGACCTTTCGGATATCTATCTGTGCTTCCAGAAAGTACAAAATGCTTTTAGTCTGCAGAGAATCAGAGAGGCGTTCCCAAGCCTGTGAAGTGCTGAGGACTGTAACGCCTCCTCGCTCCCCCTCCCATTCATGTGTGATTGACAGCCAGTGCTCCCAAGTCCCCAACCTGAGCACAACTGTACCCACAGCTCAGAAATCTGGAAGCAGGGCTCGGCTTCCAGCTGACAATCAGACCGGAGCTTGTTGCGGGGGGGGAGGGGCTTTTCACAGAGATTTATGTATTTTGAAGGGTTTCTCTCTAAAATAGATACATTTGATGAATAATTCTGTGAGGGATGCAGAATTACTCAGCTTGATAGCCTCAGAGCTGTAATCTCTTTATCTGCTGTCAGTTCTTCTGTCCATGTTGGACAGTCGGGATTGTCGGGATCAGCTGCCGGATCCAGAATAAGCCGCGTTGTCACCGAGATGAAGGTGGAGGCTCCTCCCATTCTACTTCTGCCGCATTAATAATCAGGCTTTTCCTAATGAAGAAAACTTACATTGGGGAGAATCTAATGAAGCCCCAGTGGCTGCTGGGATCAGAGTTGCTATATGACCTGCCTCTCATTACAGATGATGAGACCAGAGTCTGTACATTATACAGTCCGCACTGTACATTATAATAGTCCCCACCGTCCATTGTAACAGTCCGCACTGTACATTATAATAGTCCGCACTGTACATTATACAGTCCGCACTGTACATTATAATAGTCCACACTGTACATTATACAGTCCGCACTGTACATTATAATAGTCCGCACTGTACATTATAATAGTCCCCACCGTCCATTGTAACAGTCCGCACTGTACATTATAATAGTCCGCACTGTACATTATAATAGTCCCCACCGTCCATTGTAACAGTCCGCACTGTACATTATAATAGTCCGCACTGTACATTATAATAGTCCCCACCGTCCATTGTAACAGTCCGCACTGTACATTATAACAGTCCGCACTGTACATTATAATAGTCCGCACTGTACATTATAACAGTCCCCACCGTCCATTGTAACTATCCGCACTGTACATTATAACAGTCCGCACTGTACATTATAACAGTCCGCACCATATATTATACAGTCTGCACTGTACATTGTAACAGTCCGCACCATATATTATACAGTCCGCACCATACATTATAACAGTCCGCATCGTACATTATAACAGTCCGCACCATATATAATAAAGTCCGCACCATACATTATAACAGTCCGCACCATATATTATACAGTCCGCACTGTACACTATAACAGTCCGCACTGTACATTATAATAGTCCCCACCATATATTATACAGTTCGCACCATTTATTATACAGTCCGCACCATACATTATACAGTCCGCACCATACATTATAACAGTCCGCACCATACATTATAACAGTCCGCACCGTACATTATACAGTCCGCACCATACATTATAACAGTCCGCACCATATATAATAAAGTCCGCACCATACATTATAACAGTCCGCACCATATATTATACAGTCCGCACTGTACACTATAACAGTCCGCACTGTACATTATAATAGTCCCCACCGTCCATTGTAACAGTCTGCACTGTACATTATAATAGTCCCCACCATATATTATACAGTTCGCACCATTTATTATACAGTCCGCACCATACATTATACAGTCCGCACCATACATTATAACAGTCCACACTGTACATTATAACAGTCCGCACCGTACATTATACAGTCCGCACCATACATTATAACAGTCCGCACCATACATTATAACAGTCCGCACCGTACATTATACAGTCCGCACCATACATTATAACAGTCCGCACCATATATAATAAAGTCCGCACCATACATTATACCAGTCCGCACCATATATTATACAGTCCGCACTGTACACTATAACAGTCCGCACTGTACATTATAATAGTCCCCACCGTCCATTGTAACAGTCTGCACTGTACATTATAATAGTCCCCACCATATATTATACAATCCGCACCATTTATTATACAGTCCGCACCATACATTATACAGTCCGCACCATACATTATAACAGTCCGCACCATACATTATAACAGTCCGCACCGTACATTATACAGTCCGCACCATACATTATAACAGTCCGCACCGTACATTATACAGTCCGCACCATACATTATACAGTCCGCACCGTACATTATACAGTCCGCACCATACATTATACAGTCCGCACCATACATTATACAGTCCGCACCATACATTATAACAGTCCGCACTGTACATTATACAGTCCGCACCATACATTATACAGTCCGCACCGTATATTATACAGTCCGCACCATACATTATACAGTCCGCACCATACATTATAACAGTCCGCACTGTACATTATACAGTCCGCACCATACATTATACAGTCCGCACCGTATATTATACAGTCCGCACCATACATTATACAGTCCGCACCATACATTATACAGTCCTCACCATATATTATAACAGTCTGCACCATACATTATACAGTCCGCACCATACATTATACAGTCCTCACCATATATTATACAGTCCGCACCATACATTATACAGTCCGCACCGTATATTATACAGTCCGCACCATACATTATACAGTCCGCACCATATATTATAACAGTCTGCACCATACATTATACAGTCCGCACCATACATTATACAGTCCGCACCATACATTATAACAGTCCGCACCGTACATTATACAGTCCGCACCATACATTATACAGTCCGCACCATACATTATACAGTCCGCACCATACATTATAACAGTCCGCACTGTACATTATACAGTCCGCACCATACATTATACAGTCCGCACCGTATATTATACAGTCCGCACCATATATTATAACAGTCCGCACCATATATTATACAGTCTGCACCATATATTATAACAGTCTCAGGGCGGGTTGGCTGCTCCTAATGTCCGAAATTATTTCCTTGCCTCTCAGCTTTTATATGCTAATTGGTGGTTGGACCTGGACCTGAGGAACACTGCGGTAAATGTGGCGGGTGCTCTAATGGGCTCTTACGAAGGGCTTACGAATGCCCTTTATCGCTACACTTCTTCCTCCTCATATGCAACCCCAATTCTGACCGTGGCAAGGGTGTGGTCTGTGGCCCACAGGATGAAGCCTAATGATAAATTCTCCCCTAGAATGCCCCTGTGGCTTAATCCCCATTTACCGCATTTGCTGTCGCTCCCTGGCTCTGTCCTGTGGGGCAAATATGGTGTGAATTTCCTGTCTCACCTGTTCTCTGAGTCACACGAATTTTTATCCTTTGACCAACTGAGGTCTGCCCACGGTATACCACAGACAGCCTTTTTCCACTATCTTCAACTACGGCATGCGGTGAGATCTCAATTTAATACACTCATGCTCCCCTTGGCATTTTCTGAACCAGAACTTCTTCTGGGCGCTACGGACCTACCTAAGCCACTGACGCAAGCATATCAACTGTTGCAATCAGAGGGTTCTTCCCCCTTTGCCAGAGCCTTTGAGGTGTGGGCGCAAGACATTCCGACCCTGACAGCGAATCGCTGGAGGGAGGTTGAAGCCACTTTCTATCCCACAGTGGTGAGTTCTAGAGATGTGCTCATACAGTTTCGTTTCCTATTTAGGCTATAGTATACTCCTGAGCGTCTATGCAAGATGGGGATTATGACAGCAGCCGTTTGCTTCAGATGTCAAGGGGCAGTGGGGTCTTTTTTGCATGCGGTCTGGGACTGCCCGAGAGTCATGCCCTTCTGGAGAGAAGTTATGGCCTTTATGGCCGACCACTTTGAGTTTCCTCATATCTGCTCTCCTGAGATCTGTTTGCTGGGTCTCATCAATGAGGTGACACTCAGCAAATACTATAGGTTGTTCATTCGCTTCCTTTTATTTTGTGCCCGCAAAGTCATTATAATGGAATGGAAGAGTCCTGATGTTCCATCATTAACTAGGTGGATACGATTAGTCAACACATATGTCCCGCTGTAACAAGCTTTGTATGAAAGCAGGAAATGCCCACAAAAATTCAAAAAGATATGGATCCATTGGATATCTCTGGAAGAAACTAATGTAAGGCCTGGCTGAGTTCTTTTCGCTATATCGGGTTCTATCATTTTGGGTCTTGCGGGATGGGGGAGGGAGTGCCTTGTGTGAATGGTTTTGTGTGTGCGGGTGGGTGTTGAGTTTGTCCACAGTTGGTAGTTCGCTCTCTACATATTCACACCCCCCTTTGGTTTGCCGGTGCAAGGCACCCTATTAATACTTCCTGTATACTGCTTGCACTCTCTGCACGATGTCATGCGAATTGTGCACCGCTACCGTGGTTATGCCATATGTGTGCTTGTATGTACTGCTAGTATGAAAACTTGTTAAATAAAGGTTTTTAAAAAAATAACAGTCTGCACCATACATTATACAGTCCGCACCATATATTATAACAGTCCGCACCATACATTATAACAGTCCGCACCATACATTATACAGTCCGCACCATACATTATAACAGTCCGCACCATACATTATAACAGTCCGCACCATACATTATACAGTCCGCACCATATATTATACAGTCCGCACCATACATTATAACAGTCCGCACCATACATTATACAGTCCGCACCATACATTATAACAGTCTGCACCATACATTATACAGTCCGCACCATATATTATAACAGTCCGCACCATACATTATAACAGTCTGCACCATATATTATACAGTCCGCACCATACATTATACAATCCGCACCATCCATTATAACAGTCAGCACCATACATTATACAGTCCGCACCATATATTATAACAGTCCGCACCATACATTATACAGTCCTCACCATTTATTATACAGTCTGCACCATACATTATACAGTCTGCACCATACATTATACAGTCCGCACCATATAATATAACAGTCCGCACCATATATTATAACAGTCCGCACCATATATTATACAGTCCTCACCATTTATTATACAGTCTGCACCATACATTATACAGTCTGCACCATACATTATACAGTCCGCACCATATAATATAACAGTCCGCACCATATATTATAACAGTCCGCACCATACATTATACAGTCCGCACCATACATTATACAGTCCTCACCATATATTATACAGTCCGCACCATACATTATACAGTCTGCACCATACATTATACAGTCTGCACCATACATTATACAGTCCGCACCATATAATATAACAGTCCGCACCATATATTATAACAGTCCGCACCATACATTATACAGTCCGCACCATACATTATACAGTCCTCACCATATATTATACAGTCCGCACCATACATTATACAGTCCGCACCATACATTATACAGTCCGCACCATACATTATACAGTCCTCACCATATATTATACAGTCCGCACCATACATTATACAGTCCTCACCATATATTATAACAGTCCGCACCATACATTATAACAGTCTGCACCATATATTATACAGTCCGCACCATACATTATACAGTCCGCACCATACATTATACAGTCCGCACCATACATTATACAGTCCTCACCATATATTATACAGTCCGCACCATACATTATACAGTCCTCACCATATATTATAACAGTCCGCACCATATATTATAACAGTCCGCACTGTACATTATAACAGTCCGCACCATATTGCCTGGACATCGGCATTCAGCCCCTTCACATCTTCCTAATGAAGTAACCTGGGCGCTGCCTCCTCCCAGATGCTTTATTCTTCCTACACGTTTATAAACCCATAAAGAGCTTTGTTACCAGTCAGGACTTTTAGCTTTCGTGTTTGTGCTTCCCGGCCGGCCATATGTCTACCCTGCTCCGGATTTCCATTATAGGACATTCTCATTCTGCTGCCGTCCTGTTAACCTGAGACAGGAGGCAGCAATGTTTACAAACTATGCCGACCGTCCCCACAGAATATTAAGAGGATCTGTGGAGGGCTCGGTGGGGAACGGGTCATGTGACCTCGCTCAGTGTATGCAGCCCATGTGCTTACAGCTCCGAGTCCTTTACTACTGAGCCGGCCACACCGACTTACACCGGATGGGCTCGAGTCACCTCGTATGGTAGATTTGTGTTTTTTATAGATTTGCAATTTTAAATTACTAAATATTGTTAAATTCTTCACTTTAAAATTTTGGGCCGCTCCCTGATCACCCGCCTCCACATTAGTATAGGAGCAGATGGAGGGAGTGGATCAGACCACAGCCAGGGCAGGTATGGTTAACCCAGATAACAGGTACAATGCACGGGAAGAGACAAAATACAACGAGAAGGTCAGGGCAGGCAGAGTATGGCCAACATAGAGAACAGGCAGGAGGTCAGGGCAGGCAGAGTATGGTCAACATAGAGAACAGGCAGGAGGTCAGGGCAGGCAGAGTATGGCCAACATAGAGAACAGGCAGAAGGTCAGGGCAGGCAGAGTATGGCCAACATAGAGAACAGGCAGGAGGTCAGGGCAGGCAGAAGGTCAGGGCAGGCAGAGTATGGCCAACATAGAGAACAGGCAGGAGGTCAGGGCAGGCAGAGTATGGCCAACATAGATAAAGGCAGGAGGTCAGGGCAGGCAGAGTATGGCCAACATAGATAAAGGCAGGAGGTCAGGGCAGGCAGAGTATGGTCAACATAGATAAAGGCAGGAGGTCAGGGCAGGCAGAGTATGGTCAACATAGATAAAGGCAGGAGGTCAGGGCAGGCAGAGTATGGTCAACATAGATAAAGGCAGGAGGTCAGGGCAGGCAGAGTATGGTCAACATAGATAAAGGCAGGAGGTCAGGGCAGGCAGAGTATGGCCAACATAGAGAACAGGCAGGAGGTCAGGGCAGGCAGAGTATGGCCAACATAGAGAACAGGCAGAAGGTCAGGGCAGGCAGAGTATGACCAACATAGAGAACAGGCAGGAGGTCAGGGCAGGCAGAGTATGGCCAACATAGAGAACAGGCAGGAGGTCAGGGCAGGCAGAAGGTCAGGGCAGGCAGAGTATGGCCAACATAGAGAACAGGCAGGAGGTCAGGGCAGGCAGAGTATGGCCGACATAGAGAACAGGCAGGAGGTCAGGGCAGGCAGAGTATGGCCAACATAGATAAAGGCAGGAGGTCAGGGCAGGCAGAGTATGGTCAACATAGATAAAGGCAGGAGGTCAGGGCAGGCAGAGTATGGCCAACATAGAGAACAGGCAGGAGGTCAGGGCAGGCAGAGTATGGCCAACATAGAGAACAGGCAGGAGGTCAGGGCAGGCAGAGTATGGCCAACATAGAGAACAGGCAGGAGGTCAGGGCAGGCAGAGTATGGCCAACATAGAGAACAGGCAGGAGGTCAGGGCAGGCAGAGTATGGCCAACATAGAGAACAGGCAGGAGGTCAGGGCAGGCAGAGTATGGCCAACATAGATAAAGGCACAAGGTCAGGGCAGGCAGAGTATGGCCAACATAGAGAACAGGCAGGAGGTCAGGGCAGGCAGAGTATGGTCAACATAGAGAACAGGCAGGAGGTCAGGGCAGGCAGAGTATGGTCAACATAGAGAACAGGCAGGAGGTCAGGGCAGGCAGAGTATGGCCAACATAGAGAACAGGCAGGAGGTCAGGGCAGGCAGAGTATGGCCAACATAGAGAACGGGCAGGCAGAGTATGGCCACCATAGAGAACGGGCAGGCAGAGTATGGCCAACATAGATAAAGGCAGGAGGTCAGGGCAGGCAGAGTATGGCCAACATAGAGAACAGGCAGGAGGTCAGGGCAGGCAGAGTACGGTCAACATAGAGAACAGGCAGGAGGTCAGGGCAGGCAGAGTATGGCCAACATAGAGAACAGGCAGGAGGTCAGGGCAGGCAGAGTATGGCCAACATAGAGAACAGGCAGGAGGTCAGGGCAGGCAGAGTATGGCCAACATAGAGAACAGGCAGAAGGTCAGGGCAGGCAGAGTATGACCAACATAGAGAACAGGCAGGAGGTCAGGGCAGGCAGAGTATGGCCAACATAGAGAACAGGCAGGAGGTCAGGGCAGGCAGAAGGTCAGGGCAGGCAGAGTATGGCCAACATAGAGAACAGGCAGGAGGTCAGGGCAGGCAGAGTATGGCCGACATAGAGAACAGGCAGGAGGTCAGGGCAGGCAGAGTATGGCCAACATAGATAAAGGCAGGAGGTCAGGGCAGGCAGAGTATGGTCAACATAGATAAAGGCAGGAGGTCAGGGCAGGCAGAGTATGGTCAACATAGATAAAGGCAGGAGGTCAGGGCAGGCAGAGTATGGTCAACATAGATAAAGGCAGGAGGTCAGGGCAGGCAGAGTATGGCCAACATAGAGAACAGGCAGAAGGTCAGGGCAGGCAGAGTATGGCCAACATAGAGAACAGGCAGGAGGTCAGGGCAGGCAGAGTATGACCAACATAGAGAGCAGGCAGGAGGTCAGGGCAGGCAGAAGGTCAGGGCAGGCAGAGTATGGCCAACATAGAGAACAGGCAGGAGGTCAGGGCAGGCAGAGTATGGCCAACATAGAGAACAGGCAGAAGGTCAGGGCAGGCAGAGTATGACCAACATAGAGAACAGGCAGGAGGTCAGGGCAGGCAGAGTATGGCCAACATAGAGAACAGGCAGGAGGTCAGGGCAGGCAGAAGGTCAGGGCAGGCAGAGTATGGCCAACATAGAGAACAGGCAGGAGGTCAGGGCAGGCAGAGTATGGCCAACATAGAGAACAGGCAGGAGGTCAGGGCAGGCAGAAGGTCAGGGCAGGCAGAGTATGGCCAACATAGAGAACAGGCAGGAGGTCAGGGCAGGCAGAGTATGGCCGACATAGAGAACAGGCAGGTCAGGGCAGGCAGAGTATGGCCAACATAGATAAAGGCAGGAGGTCAGGGCAGGCAGAGTATGGCCAACATAGAGAACAGGCAGGAGGTCAGGGCAGGCAGAGTATGGCCAACATAGATAAAGGCACAAGGTCAGGGCAGGCAGAGTATGGCCAACATAGAGAACAGGCAGGAGGTCAGGGCAGGCAGAGTATGGTCAACATAGAGAACAGGCAGGAGGTCAGGGCAGGCAGAGTATGGCCAACATAGAGAACGGGCAGGCAGAGTATGGCCAACATAGAGAACGGGCAGGCAGAGTATGGCCAACATAGATAAAGGCAGGAGGTCAGGGCAGGCAGAGTATGGTCAACATAGAGAACAGGCAGGAGGTCAGGGCAGGCAGAGTATGGCCAACATAGAGAACAGGCAGGAGGTCAGGGCAGGCAGAGTATGGCCAACATAGATAAAGGCAGGAGGTCAGGGCAGGCAGAGTATGGCCAACATAGATAAAGGCAGGAGGTCAGGGCAGGCAGAGTATGGTCAACATAGAGAACAGGCAGGAGGTCAGGGCAGGCAGAGTACGGTCAACATAGAGAACAGGCAGGAGGTTCAGGGCAGGCAGAGTATGGCCAACATAGAGAACAGGCAGGAGGTCAGGGCAGGCAGAGTATGGCCAACATAGATAAAGGCAGGAGGTCAGGGCAGGCAGAGTATGGCCAACATAGAGAACAGGCAGGAGGTCAGGGCAGGCAGAGTATGGCCAACATAGAGAACAGGCAGAAGGTCAGGGCAGGCAGAGTATGACCAACATAGAGAACAGGCAGGAGGTCAGGGCAGGCAGAGTATGGCCAACATAGAGAACAGGCAGGAGGTCAGGGCAGGCAGAGTATGGCCAACATAGAGAACAGGCAGGAGGTCAGGGCAGGCAGAAGGTCAGGGCAGGCAGAGTATGGCCAACATAGAGAACAGGCAGGAGGTCAGGGCAGGCAGAGTATGGCCGACATAGAGAACAGGCAGGAGGTCAGGGCAGGCAGAGTATGGCCAACATAGATAAAGGCAGGAGGTCAGGGCAGGCAGAGTATGGTCAACATAGATAAAGGCAGGAGGTCAGGGCAGGCAGAGTATGGCCAACATAGAGAACAGGCAGGAGGTCAGGGCAGGCAGAGTATGGCCAACATAGAGAACAGGCAGGAGGTCAGGGCAGGCAGAGTATGGCCAACATAGAGAACAGGCAGGAGGTCAGGGCAGGCAGAGTATGGCCAACATAGAGAACAGGCAGGAGGTCAGGGCAGGCAGAAGGTCAGGGCAGGCAGAGTATGGCCAACATAGAGAACAGGCAGGAGGTCAGGGCAGGCAGAGTATGGCCGACATAGAGAACAGGCAGGCAGAGTATGGCCAACATAGATAAAGGCAGGAGGTCAGGGCAGGCAGAGTATGGCCAACATAGATAAAGGCAGGAGGTCAGGGCAGGCAGAGTATGGTCAACATAGATAAAGGCAGGAGGTCAGGGCAGGCAGAGTATGGCCAACATAGAGAACAGGCAGGAGGTCAGGGCAGGCAGAGTATGGCCAACATAGATAAAGGCACAAGGTCAGGGCAGGCAGAGTATGGCCAACATAGAGAACAGGCAGGAGGTCAGGGCAGGCAGAGTATGGTCAACATAGAGAACAGGCAGGAGGTCAGGGCAGGCAGAGTATGGCCAACATAGAGAACGGGCAGGCAGAGTATGGCCAACATAGAGAACGGGCAGGCAGAGTATGGCCAACATAGATAAAGGCAGGAGGTCAGGGCAGGCAGAGTATGGTCAACATAGAGAACAGGCAGGAGGTCAGGGCAGGCAGAGTATGGCCAACATAGATAAAGGCAGGAGGTCAGGGCAGGCAGAGTATGGTCAACATAGAGAACAGGCAGGAGGTCAGGGCAGGCAGAGTATGGCCAACATAGAGAACAGGCAGGAGGTCAGGGCAGGCAGAGTATGGCCAACATAGATAAAGGCAGGAGGTCAGGGCAGGCAGAGTATGGCCAACATAGATAAAGGCAGGAGGTCAGGGCAGGCAGAGTATGGTCAACATAGAGAACAGGCAGGAGGTCAGGGCAGGCAGAGTACGGTCAACATAGAGAACAGGCAGGAGGTCAGGGCAGGCAGAGTATGGCCAACATAGAGAACAGGCAGGAGGTCAGGGCAGGCAGAGTATGGCCAACATAGATAAAGGCAGGAGGTCAGGGCAGGCAGAGTATGGCCAACATAGAGAACAGGCAGGAGGTCAGGGCAGGCAGAGTATGGCCAACATAGAGAACAGGCAGAAGGTCAGGGCAGGCAGAGTATGACCAACATAGAGAACAGGCAGGAGGTCAGGGCAGGCAGAGTATGGCCAACATAGAGAACAGGCAGGAGGTCAGGGCAGGCAGAAGGTCAGGGCAGGCAGAGTATGGCCAACATAGAGATCAGGCAGGAGGTCAGGGCAGGCAGAGTATGGCCAACATAAAGGCAGGAGGTCAGGGCAGGCAGAGTATGGCCAACATAGATAAAGGCAGGAGGTCAGGGCAGGCAGAGTATGGTCAACATAGATAAAGGCAGGAGGTCAGGGCAGGCAGAGTATGGTCAACATAGATAAAGGCAGGAGGTCAGGGCAGGCAGAGTATGGCCAACATAGAGAACAGGCAGGAGGTCAGGGCAGGCAGAGTATGGCCAACATAGAGAACAGGCACAAGGTCAGGGCAGGCAGAGTATGGCCAACATAGAGAACAGGCAGGAGGTCAGGGCAGGCAGAGTATGGTCAACATAGAGAACAGGCAGGAGGTCAGGGCAGGCAGAGTATGGCCAACATAGAGAACAGGCAGGAGGTCAGGGCAGGCAGAGTATGGCCGACATAGAGAACAGGCAGGAGGTCAGGGCAGGCAGAGTATGGTCAACATAGATAAAGGCAGGAGGTCAGGGCAGGCAGAGTATGGTCAACATAGATAAAGGCAGGAGGTCAGGGCAGGCAGAGTATGGCCAACATAGAGAACAGGCAGGAGGTCAGGGCAGGCAGAGTATGGCCAACATAGATAAAGGCAGGAGGTCAGGGCAGGCAGAGTATGGCCAACATAGAGAACAGGCAGGAGGTCAGGGCAGGCAGAGTATGGCCAACATAGAGAACAGGCACAAGGTCAGGGCAGGCAGAGTATGGCCAACATAGAGAACAGGCAGGAGGTCAGGGCAGGCAGAGTATGGTCAACATAGAGAACAGGCAGGAGGTCAGGGCAGGCAGAGTATGGTCAACATAGAGAACAGGCAGGAGGTCAGGGCAGGCAGAGTATGGCCGACATAGAGAACAGGCAGGAGGTCAGGGCAGGCAGCAAATGAAGAGAATGATCATGAATCTAGGGAGAAAGGTGAGAAACTCAATCAGAAGGAAACCTTCACAGCTCGCTGGGTTTATTAAACCTGATTCCTTAGACCGGGACCATTAGGAGTCCTGTATATAAGGTGGAATCCCTCTCAGTACTATCACGGTGTGGACCATTAGGAGTCCTGTATATAAGGTGGAATCCCTCTCAGTACTATCATGGTGTGGACCATTAGGAGTCCTGTATATAAGGTGGAATCCCTCTCAGTACTATCATGGTGTGGACCATTAGGAGACCTGTATATAAGGTGGAATCCCTCTCAGTACTATCATGGTGTGGACCATTAGGAGTCCTGTATATAAGGTGGAATCCCTCTCAGTACTATCATGGTGTGGACCATTAGGAGTCCTTTATATAAGGTGGAATCCCTCTCAGTACTATCACGGTGTGGACCATTAGGAGTCCTGTATATAAGGTGGAATCCCTCTCAGTACTATCATGGTGTGGACCATTAGGAGTCCTGTATATAAGGTGGAATCCCTCTCAGTACTATCATGGTGTGGACCATTAGCAGTGCCATAGTGGCTGACAACAGGGGACAATAGACTGTGTTCCCCTAATGATTTGCTGAAGGTCCAGTGCCTCTTTACATTACATTACTGTGGCGGTGGGTGCTGCGGTCTCGCTGCGATCTGCATACATCTCCGCGCAGCAGACCCCTCCCCCGCTCCTCATTACCATCACTTCTTTGCTCTCGGTGCATTAATATTATAAAACTGCTGAATCCTCTTCCTGGAAGCGAGAATCAGTCACTTGGCTTGTAAACAAATGAGATGATGTTCTGATGAGGCCTCCATTGAGTGTTTCATTTAGGGCCTGTTATTACCTATAAATATTCAGGCGAAAGGTAACGGTGCGCATCCCAAGAAGCTGCGCGGCTCTGACTTCATTGTGTGCGGTGGGGGAGGGGACGCGGCTTCATCTTCCAGCTAATTACAGCTGGACCCACGGTTGTCATCCATCACCACTCTCATCGCTCTCCCCCCTGATGCCAGGCACCATCCCCAATTAGTGACACATTATTCTGCCAGAACTCACATTCCCCTTTAATATTTTCCACCATATACGAGAATCTAGGATTCTAATTCAATGACGACAAACTGTTCATCTGGAGAAATGCGGGAGCGCTGTGCAAAGAGCTGAGCCCCCAACATTACCAACATATACCCGTGTCTTAGTGCACGTTCACCGAGGTACGGCCATGTTACACTGACCCATATAGAGGAAGATACCAATCGTACACAGGCTCTGCACACCATATAAGGGATTACAGTACATCCAGTGACTCACAGGGGGCATTGTCTCTGATTGCAGTTACTCACCTTTCCTTTTCTTCTGGATGTGGCACATCTGTCATGAAGACTTTTGCTGGTGACGTCTCTGCAGAATCTGCCAGAAACAGATTTTAGGCTCTTCGTTCCAGCACCTTCCTCACCTCTATGCTTCACACTGGTTCATACTGTAAAAGAGCCCACTTGTGCACCCATATAGCATTTAGTCCTCCTCTGCACATCTGTATAGTGGTTAGACCCCTTTGTCCCTCCATCTAGTAGTTAGGCCACACTTTGCCTCAATATAGTACAGGCGGCTCCTGTGTCCCCATAGTAGTTCAACCCCTCTGTGACCCCTACAGTACTTAAATCCTTCTGTGCTCCATTAAGTATTTAGTTCTTTTAAGGTGCGTTCACACCTACAGGATCTGCAGCAGATTTGATGCTGTGTTCAGTTATTTAAATGAAATCTGCTGCAGAAAATCTGCTGCAGATCCTGTAGGTGTGAACGCACCATAAAAGAGTTTATTTAAACTTTTGAATAGAAAATATACATAAAAACAAAGACCTAACCGGGCACAATCCGCCCTGCACGTGTATTGCAGGTACACACCAACAGGGGACATTGCAATTTAAGATGGGCCATGATCCCAGATAACGAAGTGGAAAGGGCCACAACAGGCGTGTATCCCCCAAAATCACGGCCACGCAGCCGTACGGCTGGAAGTGGACAGAACACTTAGACAACATACACATTCACTCTCACACACACAGAAACACTGCGCCCCCCCCCCCCCCCCATGAACCACAGATAGGTTTAAACATCTACTGTCTCATCTAACATGAGTGTATCCAAATCTTCTTGAATTTCTTAGGGCATTTACGATGTTCGTAGAGGACCTCGTATAGTGGGACGTATATGTTAACCAGCTGATCCAGCGGGTCAAGGAAGGGACATCGGTGCACTTCCACTCCATTGCTTTTGGCAGAGAATAAAAGAACCCTTATAAACACCCTGTAATATTTGTTTTGCGTAATCTCGTTAATAATGCCTAGCAGGCCGAAGGGGTACCGACAAACGGAAAATCAAAGTGGTGGGACAGGAATAGCAGAACCGAGCGCCGGGAGGCCTCCCTGTAGGTAATCCTCCTGTAGGTAATCCTCCTGGTAGTTAGTGTCTCCCCAGTAGATAGTATACCTCAAATTAGGCACCCCTTGTAAGTAATGCCCCTGGGTGTGAGGGGCTGTATATATCACATAGCAGTGTCTGTGTACTGTGTATATATCACATAGCAGTGTCTGTGTACTGTGTATATATCACATAGCAGTGTCTTTGTACTGTGTATATATCACATAGCAGTGTCTGTGTACTGTGTATATATCACATAGCAGTGTCTGTGTACTGTGTATATATATATATCACATAGCAGTGTCTGTGTACTGTGTATATATCACATAGCAGTGTCTGTGAGGGGCTGTGTATATATCACATAGCAGTGTCTGTGTACTGTGTATATATCACATAGCAGTGTCTGTGTACTGTGTATATATCACATCGCAGTGTCTGTGTACTGTGTGTATATATCACATAGCAGTGTCTGTGTACTGTGTGTATATATCACATAGCAGTGTCTGTGTACCATGTATATATCACATAGCAGTGTCTGTGTACTGTATATATATCACATAGCAGTGTCTGTGTACTGTGTGTATATATCACATAGCAGTGTCTGTGTACTGTGTGTATATATCACATAGCAGTGTCTGTGTACTGTGTATATATCACATAGCAGTGTCTGTGTACTGTATATATATCACATAGCAGTGTCTGTGTACTGTGTATATATCACATAGCAGTGTCTGTGTACTGTGTATATATCACATAGCAGTGTCTGTGTACTGTGTATATATCACATAGCAGTGTCTGTGAGGGGCTGTGTATATATATCACATAGCAGTGTCTGTGTACTGTGTATATATCACATAGCAGTGTCTGTGAGGGACTGTGTATATATATCACATAGCAGTGTCTGTGTACTGTGTATATATCACATAGCAGTGTCTGTGTACTGTGTATATATCACATAGCAGTGTCTGTGAGGGGCTGTGTATATATATCACATAGCAGTGTCTGTGTACTGTGTATATATCACATAGCAGTGTCTGTGTACTGTGTATATATATCACATAGCAGTGTGTGTGTACTGTGTATATATCACATAGCAGTGTCTGTGTACTGTGTATAAATCACATAGCAGTGTCTGTGTACTGTGTATATATCACATAGCAGTGTCTGTGTACTGTGTATAAATCACATAGCAGTGTCTGTGTACTGTGTATAAATCACATAGCAGTGTCTGTGTACTGTGTATATATCACATAGCAGTGTCTGTGTACTGTGTATAAATCACATAGCAGTGTCTGTGTACTGTGTATAAATCACATAGCAGTGTCTGTGTACTGTGTATATATCACATAGCAGTGTCTGTGTACTGTGTATAAATCACATAGCAGTGTCTGTGTACTGTGTATATATCACATAGCAGTGTCTGTGTACTGTGTATAAATCACATAGCAGTGTCTGTGTACTGTGTATATATCACATCGCAGTGTGTGTGAGGGGCTGTGTATATATATCACATAGCAGTGTCTGTGTACTGTGTATATATATCACATAGCAGTGTGTGTGTACTGTGTATATATCACATAGCAGTGTCTGTGAGGGGCTGTGTATATATATCACATAGCAGTGTCTGTGTACTGTGTATATATATCACATAGCAGTGTCTGTGTACCGTGTGTATATCACATAGCAGTGTCTGTGAGGGGCTGTGTATATATATCACATAGCAGTGTGTGTGTACTGTGTATATATATCACATAGCAGTGTCTGTGTACTGTGTATATATCACATCGCAGTGTCTGTGAGGGTCTCCTTGTCCCCCGGTATCTCTCCGTTATCCCGCTGGTGTATGAGGACGTTCCCCCCATGGTGTGGCCGTTCAGTCAGCCAGGATTTGCCCCTACATAATGCTGATTCCTTTTAGAGTCCGTGTCGCCTTCTCAGTCACTTTGTATTTTACTTCTGTGTTTTCTGCTGAGTCGGCGCTTTTTACCACAAATACCATAAAGCATGGGAGGCCATTATCCTCCGCCTGCCGCCTGCCCTTCACCTGTCAGATACTAATGGCCTCTCTATATATCCTCAGCCTCCTGGAGATCAGCTGGATCTGCCTGGCTGCTATAGCGTAGTATCGGGGAGCAGGAAGTATGTGAACCCCTGTGTCCATGAGGAATGGCCTTATTGCCCCCTGTATATAATACATCTACACGTTGTTATCGGTGGAGGTTCCCGCAGTCATGGACGCCATTTTATAGATTGTCCGGGAATACCTCCCGGGGGGGCAACACCTCCGGACTGCCGTACCCATGATTTCTCATCTGACTGTGCCGGGAGCCATTGTCTCATATGTGTCTCTTTGGGAGCGCTCTCGTAGAGACAGTCACTTCCGGCCTCTGTAGTTTCAGGACATTCACAGGAGAAGTTACGAAGCTGCCAGTGTTAGAGCATGGATATAATGCTGTTCTGTGGGAATGGGATCAGCCCGGGTAAGTACATGCCCAAACTTGCTGCCGGGGGTGAAATAATAAGAGACAGATTGCTTCTAATACAGGGCTGGTTACTGCAGTAATGGGGTGATGGCTGTTATCATCACCAGCACAAAGCACAGCCGGCTATGTGAATGTGTTACACAAACTCTACCGCAGAGAAATGCTAGAAAATCTATAATAAAGACTTTTCAGAGAACAACCAGGAAATCTTTAATGAAGACTTTTCTGAAAAATGCTAAAAAATCTATAATAAAGACTTCTCAGAGAGCTGCTAGGAAATTTATAATAAAGACTTCTCAGAGAAATGCTAGGAAATCTCTAATAAAGACTTCTCAGAGAGATGCTAGGAAATTTATAATAAAGACTTCTCAGAGAAATGCTAGGAAATCTCTAATAAAGACTTCTCAAAGATGCTAGGAAATTTATAATAAAGACTTCTCAGAGAAATGCTAAGAAATCTCTAATAAAGACTTCTCAGAGAGATTCAGAGAGATGCTAGGAAATCTATAAGAGAGACTTCTCACAGAGATGCTATGAAATCTATAAGAGAGACTTCTCAGAGAGATGCTAGGAAATCTCTAATAAAGACTTCTCAGAGAAATGCTAGGAAATCTCTAATAAATAAAGAGAGATTTAAATAAATAAGAAACTAAAAATAAGAAATAAATAAGAAAAAAATAAATAAGAAATAAATAAAGAGAGATGCTAGGAAATCTATAAGAGAGACTTCTCGGAGAGAAATGCTAGGAAATCTCTAATAAAGACTTATCATAGAAATGCTAGGAAATCTATAATAAAGACTATCAGGAAAGCGTCTTCATATTACACTTAACAGCGTAGCGGTGTCCAGAGCAGGCGGATTGTTCTCCATAAAAAGGGATCTCTCAGCCATGCGTCTTGTCAGTCATAGCGATGAATAATTTATGTGTGAGGCAGCGCGGCATGTGCACCAGGAGGCACAAGCAGCGTGGAGAGCGCCTGACACACCCAACATAAAGGAAGAGCGGAAAATGTCCCCAGAAACCCGATGCACAGATGGAGAAGGGGCGGGGCTGCTTACCATAGAACAGTGCGGCTCCCCAGCTGTGCCAAAACTACAACTCCCAGCATACCCTGCATCCTGTGCCTGCCAGTGCAGCATCTAGAGCAGTGTGGCAGTTCTCAGCATGTCCTGGTGGCAGCTGGATGATGGGAGTTGTAGTTCTGTATCAGCCAGAGCGGCACATGTTGGGAGACACCCCAGGGAACCCATGCAGCTATGCTGTCAGTGCACATTGGGAGTTGTAGTTGGAGAACTACATGTTGGGGGTCCATGCCTCAGAAGCCCCTGACCCCAGTGCTGCCCCCTGGTGGATGCAGATTTCCTCTGATTCTCCTCCTGGATACTGTATAAATAGGTTGGGGTCCTACCATTGGGGATCAGTATATAATGTATAGTAGTGAGGATCAGTATATAATGTACAGTAGTGGGGGTCAGTATATAGTGTACAGTAGTGGGGATCAGTATATAATGTACAGCAGTGGGGGTCAGTATATAATGTACAGCAGTGGGGGTCAGTATATAATGATGTACAGCAGTGGGGATCAGTATATAATGTATAGTAGTGGGAATCAGTATATAATGTACAGCAGTGGGGGTCAGTATATAGTGTACAGTAGTGGGGATCAGTATATAATGTACAGCAGTGGGGGTCAGTATATAATGTACAGCAGTGGGGGTCAGTATATAATGATGTACAGCAGTGGGGATCAGTATATAATGTACAGCAGTGGGGGTCAGTATATAATGTACAGCAGTGGGGATCAGTATATAATGTACAACAGTGGGGATCAGTATATAATGTACAGCAGTGGGGGTCAGTATATAATGTACAGCAGTGGGGGGTCAGTATATAATGTACAGCAGTGGGGGTCAGTATATAATGTACAGTAGTGGGGATCAGTATATAATGTACAGCAGTGGGGATCAGTATATAATGTACAGCAGTGGGGGTCAGTATATAATGTACAGCAGTGGGGGTCAGTACATAATGTACAGCAGTGGGGATCAGTATATAATGTACAGCAGTGGGGGTCAGTATATAATGTACAGTAGTGGGGATCAGTATATAATGTATAGTAGTGGGGATCAGTATATAATGTACAACAGTGGGGATCAGTATATAATGTACAGCAGTGGGGGTCAGTATATAATGTACAGCAGTGGGGATCAGTATATAATGTACAGCAGTGGGGGTCAGTATATAATGTACAGCAGTGGGGGTCAGTATATAATGTACAGTAGTGGGGGTCAGTATATAATGTACAGTAGTGGGGATCAGTATATAATGTATAGTAGTGGGGATCAGAATATAATGTACAACAGTGGGGATCAGTATATAATGTACAGTAGTGGGGGTCAGTATATAATGTACAGTAGTGGGGGTCAGTATATAATGTACAGCAGTGGGGATGGGGATCAGTATATAATGTACAGCAGTGGGGGTCAGTATATAATGTACAGTAGTGGGGATCAGTATATAATGTATAGTAGTGGGGGTCATTATATAATGTACAGTAGTGGGGATCAGTATATAATGTACAGCAGTGGGGGTCAGTATATAATGTACAGCAGTGGGGGTCAGTATATAATGTACAGCAGTGGGGGTCAGAATATAATGTACAGTAGTGGGGATCAGTATATAATGTACAGCAGTGGGGGTCAGAATATAATGTACAGTAGTGGGGGTCAGTATACAATGTACAGCAGTGGGGGTCAGTATATAATGTACAGCAGTGGGGGTCAGTATATAATGTACAGCAGTGGGGGTCAGTATATAATGATGTACAGCAGTGGGGGTCAGTATATAATGTACAGCAGTGGGAATCAGTATATAATGTATAGTAGTGAGGATCAGTATATAATGTACAGCAGTGGGGGTCAGTATATAATGTACAGTAGTGGGGATCAGTATATAATGTACAGTAGTGGGGGTCAGTATATAATGTACAGCAGTGGGGGTCAGTATATAATGTACAGTAGTGGGGATCAGTATATAATGTACAGTAGTGGGGATCAGTATATAATGTATAGTAGTGGGCGTCAGTATATAATGTACAGCAGTGGGGATCAGTATATAATGTACAGTAGTGGGGATCAGTATATAATGTACAGTAGTGGGGATCAGTATATAATGTATAGTAGTGGGCGTCAGTATATAATGTACAGCAGTGGGGATGGGGATCAGTATATAATGTACAGCAGTGGGGGTCAGTATATAATGTACAGCAGTGGGGGTCAGTATATAATGTACAGCAGTGGGGGTCAGAATATAATGTACAGTAGTGGGGATCAGTATATAATGTACAGCAGTGGGGGTCAGAATATAATGTACAGTAGTGGGGGTCAGTATACAATGTACAGCAGTGGGGGTCAGTATATAATGTACAGCAGTGGGGGTCAGTATATAATGTACAGCAGTGGGGGTCAGTATATAATGTACAGTAGTGGGGATCAGTATATAATGTACAGCAGTGGGGGTCAGTATATAATGTTATAATGTACAGCAGTGGGGGTCAGTATATAATGTACAGTAGTGGGGGTCAGTATATAATGTACAGCAGTGGGGGTCAGTATATAATGTTATAATGTACAGTAGTGGGGGTCAGTATATAATGTACAGCAGTGGGGGTCAGTATATAATGTTATAATGTACAGCAGTTGGGGTCAGTATATAATGTACAGCAGTGGGGGTCAGTATATAATGTATAGTAGTGGGCGTCAGTATATAATGTACAGCAGTGGGGATGGGGATCAGTATATAATGTACAGCAGTGGGGGTCAGTATATAATGTACAGCAGTGGGGGTCAGTATATAATGTACAGCAGTGGGGGTCAGAATATAATGTACAGTAGTGGGGATCAGTATATAATGTACAGCAGTGGGGGTCAGAATATAATGTACAGTAGTGGGGGTCAGTATACAATGTACAGCAGTGGGGGTCAGTATATAATGTACAGCAGTGGGGGTCAGTATATAATGTACAGTAGTGGGGATCAGTATATAATGTACAGCAGTGGGGGTCAGTATATAATGTTATAATGTACAGTAGTGGGGGTCAGTATATAATGTACAGCAGTGGGGGTCAGTATATAATGTACAGCAGTGGGGGTCAGTATATAATGTTATAATGTACAGTAGTGGGGGTCAGTATATAGGTGGAGATAATATTAGCAGTGCAGGCGACAGCCGAGACATCTCCACGTACGGGGGGGGGGGGGGGGGGGGGGGGGGGGGGGGGGGGGGCCGTTTTGTGCTATATCCACAATCACAGTTCTCACTAATTACCATCCCCAGATAATCCCCCCAAATGTCACCGTGCCGCAGAGTCCACAGAGCCGAGAACATTCTCATCTACTGCTACACCCGTAATAGGACTGCCAGGGAGAGAGGGGCCCCACCAGCAGAATAGTGAGTGCAGCTCTGGAGTATAATGCAGGATGTAACTCAGGATCAGTAATATAATGTATGTATACGTGGTGTACCCCCGGGGTGATGTTATATCGGAGGAGCGGCTGGTCACTTGCTAGGTGTTAAGGTGTGACGCCACTCCGGTGGTGGATGGGCGAGATACAGCCGGACCTTGTAGTGTTGTCTCATGACGGCAGTGCCGGTTGGTCACACAGATGTGATGGCACGCCTGCTTTTATTTTATAAGGCCGGTTGTACCCTTCTCCCCTGTGGTCAGTGTCCTGCCGGGCTGCTACCGGGTCCCTTGGGATAATATCATGGATGGCCAGAGCGGTGTAGTGACCCTCCCGGATAGAAGTCTCCCAAGGTTGCGGTGTGTGTGCTGTGTCGGTGGATTGCGAGTAATCACAGAGTCTTTTAGGTATAGAATAGTCGGTTTACTATCTTCAAATGTGCAGCAGGTCATACAGAGTCAAAGATACGAGATTTCTCTGGATACAGCACTTGAGAGCACATTTGGCAAAAGTTCCCAATAGATACTTGACAACACAACGACCTGATCTGTAGAAGAAGTGCGGCTGAACCTTCCTAATGGGTGACACAAGCCCCAGACCTTGTTACCTGGGATGAGCGGAATGCTGAGGTTTCCCTGCTGACACCCGCGCTGTGAGATAAAGTTCATAGGCTTACTGCAACTTTGCAACCTTGCTTGTCCGGATCAGTTCCTGGCTCTTTGGCTCTTGTTTGGATACTGTCCTGCTCTGTTACCTCTCCCTGTCCTTGGCGTGGGTTGAGGTTGTCTCTGGCTAGTCATCTCTTAAGAGGAGTTTAACAGTGCATAGTGCTGTGTAGCGTTACTAGTGAAGTAGTTGTGAGAGGCGTGCTGTCTTGCGTCTTGCAGAGGGCCAGGGCCCAGATAGGACCACTCTGGAGAGCTATCTAGCTTGTGTCCTTCCTTCACAATGTCCAGAACGAAAGATTCTATGCTCCTCCTCCACCCATGTGACTTCCTTCCTTCCCAGCGTGTAAGGTGCGCTGTGAGTGGGTGAAGAGTGCAAGCGAAGAAGAAAGGAGAGAAATGATAGGAAAGAAGAAAGCAGAAATCCTACTGGTCTACAGATTCTGATAACACACAAACACAATAACCCTTTACATCCTTCAGCTGTGCAGCTTCCATATACATATATAATACAATACAGCGACATCTAGTGGTGAAATTTAGTACTACTTTTTCATCACCACAACAGTACAATAAGTACAGACTTTTGCGAAGGGGGTATTTATACGTAACACCTGTGGTAGGACACCACATATACAGTGACCACACCAGCAGAATAGTGAGTGCAGCTCCGGAGTATAATGCAGGATGTAACTCAGGATCACTAATGTAATGTTATGTACACAATGACCCTACCAGCAGAATAGTGAGTGCAGCTCTGGAGCATAATACAGGATGTCTCTATAACACCTAAACCCTCACACTGGTGGGCCAGGGATCACTTTAACTAAATAATCTCCAAACCCTCAGGCCAAAGCCCGGGGTACAAGACCCCTTTAAAATATATAACCCCCCCCTAAAATATAACTTTTATTACTGTAACCTCACGAGTTAGGTCTTCCTAACTTAGGACTTCCTTTTTTCTGAGCACTAAAAGTAGACACTTTCAGGCACATAATGATTTTGTTGTTGATCTACTTAAATTTATTTTGACACATAATTATTTTTTGTTCAATGGACAATTCTATCATCAAACACAAGGCACCGCAATGGGGTCTTCTTGTGCACCAAATTATGCAAATGTATTTTTGGGGTGGTGGGAGCACACGATTGTTTTTGGAGTTGTTTTACATCACATATTTTACTTTGGGCACGTTATATAGACGACATCCTCATCCTGTGGGACGGGGATGCCTCCTTATTACAAGATTTTGTTGACACATTAAACACTAATGAAATTGGGAAGTTATTCACATATGAGTTTGGGGGCCGCACTATTTACTTTTTGGATTTACAGATATATATTGATGATGACCTCCAGATCCAAACTGGTAAGTATCGCAAACCTACATCAACAAACTCCCTACTTCAATGGCAAAGCTGGCATCCCAGTACCCTACGATGTAGCATTCCGATTGGCCAATACCTCAGGGCTCGTCGGAATTGTTCTGAGGATTCCAAATTCCAACTGGAATGCAATAATTTCTATTAGAGATTTAGACAAAAGGGTTATACCAGTAAACATCTACGTAGAGCATACCGGAGCGCCTGTGATAGTGATAGAACTCGACTTTTGCATAATACTCGGCCCCAGACTAATGACAAAGTCATAAGATGTATTGGCAATTATGATGGTCATACTGATCAGGTGATGGCAATTCTGAGAGTCACTGGCATATCTTAGAGGCGGATACAGATTTGGCTCCGGTTATTAGTAGATACCCCAGAGTAACATTTAGGAGGGGCCCTAATCTCAAGGATATGCTGGTACACAGTCACTCGCAGACACCAATGATTCCCCGTACCTGGCTTGCAAGTGATGTGAAGGGTTTCTTTCCATGTGGCCACTGTGGCCTATGCAAACATATGACCAAAGTGAAAGTATGACCAAAAAACCTATGAGGTGAGACAATTTCTGAATTGTAGTAGCAATAATTTGATCTACATTGGACAATGTACATGTCCGCTGTTATAGGTCGGTAAGACGACTCAAGAATTAGGGAGAAGAGTATCCAAGCACCTAAGTACCATCAGGACAGAGTCGGAAATGCCTCTGGCTAGACACATTCGCCACCGACATAACGGTAGGATTGAGGAGATCAAATTTTGGGGGCTGTGTCAATTAAAGTTGGGCCCAAGGAAGGGAGATATTGACAGATTGTTGCTAAAAGAAGAGGCGAGATGGATATTTCGCCTCCAGAGCCAAGTACCCAGAGGGCTTCTCATTCGCTGCTTCTCTCTAAATGATTTGAAAATACAATATATCCATTTGAAATAGTGAACATTATTTAGAATAGCTGGTTACTGACTGATTTTCTTGATAGGTGTGAAGTATATTGTATTTTGAATTGTTATATATACTTAGGATATTGAGTGATATTATTATAATACACCTAACCGCTTGATACTTACCTAATATCTTCTTGCCCTTACAGTGACTTCTTATTTATTTGATATTATATACTTAACTGCCTGATACTTACCCAACGTTTCTCTACCCCTAAATTTATTCCGATTTATTACCTAGCATAGTCTAGTGTGTGGAGTACTGGGTAGTTTGTAGTTTTAATATCAAGTTCACTTAATGTTAGGTTATAGTAATAAAAGTTATGTTTTAGGGGGGTCTTGTACCCCGGGCTTTGGCCTGAGGGTTTGGAGTTTATTTAATACAGGATGTAACTCAGGATCAGTAATGTAATGTATATGAGCTGATCTAGCTGTTGATGTGTATTACATGTGTAGCATGGCTAGATATTTTACACTTATGCTATACATCTTAAGGGTCAGTTCACACGTAAAGACTCGCAGCGTAAATCTCGCTGTCTGAACAACCGCTGCGTGTATGTGATTCTGCCGGCCCCTTAACCCCTTCTGCTGCCGCCCGGCTCCTGCTCTGTATACATTACCTGTTCTCGCTGCACGGGGTCCCGGCGTCCTGCTCTTTCCCCCGGCCAATCAGTGTGTTTCCCAGCCGCAGCCACTGATTGGCCGGGCTGGAGAGCAGTACGCCGGGACCCCGTGCAGCGAGGAGAGGTAATGTATACAGAGCGGGAGCCGGGCGGGAGCTGAAGGGGTTAAGGGGCCGGTAGAATTACATACACACAGCGGTCGTTCAGACAGCTGCGAGTATGTAGTGACAGTGAACTGCCAGGACCTGACAGACTCGCAGCAAGATTTACGCTGCGAGTCTGTACGTGTGAACTGACCCTCAGGGTATGTTCACCCCCCGCCTGCCTCAGTGTGCCATAGTCTGTCTATGGGAAAGAGCGCGCTTCTCAGCTGCTAAAAGGAATGAGCAGCCGGAGCAGCACTCTCCATTGTGTGAACGGTCAGGTTTGTGCGGCCGCTGTTCAATTCAATGAATGTTCAGTAACAATAGGTCAGAGGAACCTGCAGAGTCAGTTCCCTATTATTTCGGTAACAATAGGTGGGAGGATCCTGCAGTGTCAGTTCCTGATCGTTTCGGTAACAATAGGTGGGAGGATCCTGCAGTGTCAGTTCCTGATTGTTTCGGTAACAATAGGTGGGAAGATCCTGCAGTGTCAGTTCCTGATTGTTTCGCTAACAATAGATGGGAAGATCCTGCAGTGTCAGTTCCCTATTATTTCGCTAACAATAGATGGGAGGATCCTGCAGTGTCAGTTCCTGATTGTTTCGGTAACAATAGGTGGGAGGATCCTGCAGTGTCAGTTCCTGATTGTTTCGCTAACAATAGGTGGGAAGATCCTGCAGTGTCAGTTCCTGATTGTTTCGCTAACAATAGGTTGGAGGATCCTGCAGTGTAAGTTCCTGATTGTTTCTGTAACAATAGGTGGGAGGATCCTGCAGTGTCAGTTCCTGATTGTTTCGGTAACAATAGGTGGGAGGATCCTGCAGTGTCAGTTCCTGATTGTTTCGGTAACAATAGGTGTAAGAGAAACAGATTGCTGAACTCAGGGAGAACAGCCAAATGAAAACACTGCCGGCTGCTAATGAAAGCGCTCAATGCAGTGAAGTCCTAGGTGCATTGCCCCCTGGGAAACATGAGTATGCAAAAGAGGAGTCCGTGGAGCCTCATTGAAGAGTCTCAAAACACAGGACTAGCCAGATATCCCTTCGGGAAGGACCCAGCCAAGTGGCAGCTCCTGTTAGGAAACCACCAAATCCACCATATTAAGTGGCCCTATAAGTCAGTGTAATGACAAGGGATAAACCAAGGCTAGGTAACCATCCACAGACAGCCAGAATCCTGCTCCACACTGATGAGGGGCAACACCCCGAAACAGCTGTCTGTGGATGGTTACCTAGCCTTGGTTTATCCCTTGTCATTACACTGACTTATAGGGCCACTGTAAGGAACTTACCTTGTCCGGCTCCAGCGGCGTCTCCTTCCAGCTCGGCTCCGGCTGTCGGCTCGGGAGCGCGCCGCTGCTCCGCCCGCCGGAGCCGAGTGACGTCACGGAGACCCGACGGCGTCCCTAGCAACCGGGGACGCCGTGGGGTCACGTGACCGTCAGCTGGCCGGCCGGCACGCAGCTGATGTGTTTTGCACTCAGGCTGAGTGACAGGTCGCCCGGCCGCTCAGCCTGCAGTGCACCAGCTGCAGTGTGGCTGGACTCAGGAGGCCGGACCAATCAGCCTTTGGTCCGGGCTCCTGGTCCAGTATAAAGTTTCAGTGTAGCCAGCAGGTTATCGCTGGCTATTAGTTGTTTCTGATCCCAGCTCCCCAGTCCCTTGTATTCTGTCCTATCCTTTCTCATTTCGACTTGCCCGGATTCTGACCTTTTTGCCTGTCCCCTGACTCTCCGTTTGGTTCCGATTTTGTACTGCGTTGCTCGTTTGGTTACTGACTTGGCTAGTTGACTTCCCGCTTTGTGTTTGTCTGTCTGTCTGCGTTTTATGTTCTGCACGTATACAGCATAGGGATTGTCTTCGTGGTTGTCCGCGACCGCCTAGGGTCGACCGAGGCAAGTAGGCAGGTGACAGTGGGTGGGGTCAGAGTTAGGGCCCACTGTCTAGTGTCTTATCTTCACCTGCCACTCGTGACAGCCACTTAATATGGTGGATCTGGTGGTTTCCTAACAGGAGCTGCCACTTGGCTGGGTCCTTTCCGGAGGGATATCTGGCTAGTCCTGTGTTTTGAGACTCTTCAATGAGGTAACAATAGGTGGGAAGATCCTGCAGTGTCAGTTCCTGATTGTTTCGGTAACAATAGGTGGGAAGATCCTGCAGTGTCAGTTCCTGATTGTTTCGATAACAATAGGTGGGAAGATCCTGCAGTGTCAGTTCCTGATTGTTTCGGTAACAATAGGTGGGAGGATCCTGCAGTGTCAGTTCCTGATTGTTTCGGTAACAATAGGTGGGAAGATCCTGCAGTGTCAGTTCCTGATTGTTTCGGTAACAATAGGTGGGAGGATCCTGCAGTGTCAGTTCCTTGGACTCTGACAATATTCTGGTGATCTATTATAATGCTCTCGTTATTGATGGTGTTTGCGGCAGAACCACAACTGCTGTGAGCATCTGTTCACACGGGATGTCATGTGACCCCAGGGAGGGAACAGAAATCCGGAAGATACAAACTAAACTAAGCCGGCTAAGAGGAGAGTGACTGCCTCGCCATGTGGCATGTGCCGCCCTATGGGATCCTCTGTCACCGTCTCCATACGAGAAGTTAACCCCCCGCCCACCGGCCACAGGGAGGATGATTGGGATAAATTGTGCGCTTCATCACACAGACGATGTTCTCCGGCTTCTTTCTGCTCCGCGGTAAATTTCTCTCTAATGATTTCATTATTTTCCTTTAATTGGTCGTCCTAGGTAAAAACTTCTGTCATTTTGATTCAATTTCCAGAGTTAGCTGGCGGGAATGTAAGACGGAATGCGGATCTCCGGAGAGCAATGCTTAAAAATACAGCCTAGCACCGGCCCCATTAATAGGCAATTAAAGGAAGAAGAAACTGCCGATTAAAGGGGAAGTCCAGCACAAAAAATATTCTATCAAAACTGCTGTCAGAAAGTGTCAGAAATCTTTAATTTACTTCTATTAAAAAATCTCCCGTCTTCTAGCACTTATCAGCTGCTGTATGTCCTGCAGGAAGTGGTGTATTCTCTCCAGAGACAACTTCAACCCCCGCCGTGGACTAGGAGAGTCACAGAGCAGGACAGTATCCACAGACAGCAGTAAGCTAGGAACGGATCCGGATAGAGCAAAGTTGCAGTAAGCCTAGGAATTCTATCTCGCAGCGCAGTTGTCAGCAGGAAACCTTCAGCATTCCACTCATCCCAGGTAACAAGATCTTGTGTCACCCTCTAGGACGAGTCCCCCAAATCTAGTAGGCATAAGGTGGTGTGAAGGCTAAAAGGTCAATACAATATTTTCTTCTTCTTCTTCTTCTAAGTATTCTTCTACCTCATCCTCATCTACCAACATCCTGGCAGAGCACAGTACTACTTGGGTACTACTGTATTCTACACTACATTCCTATCGCAGATTTGGTTGCTGTATTGTCAAGTATTTGTCTACAAGTATTATCAAGTGTATTATCAAGTGCTTTATCAAGAGAAACATCTATTGTCAAGGCACAAGTGTATAACCTGCTGCACGCACATACTTTCTTAGTAAAAATAGGCTTATTTATGGTAAAGAGACTCTGTGATTCTTTGCTTTACACCGACACAGTACACACTGCAACCTTGGGACGCTTCCCCTTTCTGTGAGTGGCAGTTCCGATAGTCCGGGAGGGTCACTACACTGGGGACCCATGGGATCCGGTAGCAGCCTGGCAGGACACTGTTCACAGGGGAAAAGGGTACAACCGACCTCCTAAAATAAAAGCAGGTGTGCCATCACACCTGCGTGCCCAACCGGCACTGGCGTCACAAAGTAACATCTCAAGGTCCGTCTGTATCTCGGCCAACCACCACCGGAGTGGCGTCACACACCACCATCTAGCAAGTGACCGGCTGATCCTCGGACAGTAAGTAAATTTGTCTGGTGGTAGGTTATAGTTCAGGGAAAGGTCTAGGGAAAGAATAGGGACAGCTAAGCTAGTTAGGGTTAGTTTTCTGAGTGTGTTTGTGCTTCTAGTCTACTTCTGCTTCATTTCTGGTCCTCATCATCCATCTGTGCCATCATCCACTCCATCATCTCCAGTCCCTGCCATCCATTAATTAGTGGCTTTTTATGTTTGTTACCCGCCAGTTAATGTGTAGTTTGTTGTTGTTGTTCAATTCTTTATTTTTCCATTTTTACCAAACTCACAACACAGGAAATAAAAAGCCAATCATCCAAGCATGTAATGCAGAAAGTAAGGTACATGGAACAAAAAGAAATACTGTTCTGGGTGCCATTCAATCAACACTTAAACAACATTGTCTCATTGTGTGTTATATTGTTTAGTTGTACTGTAAGTCCTAGAGGCATCTGAGTACTGGGGAGTTATTGTTAGGACCCTGTAATGACTCTGTAAAACGCCTCTTTCTCCCATTACTTGGCTCCTCCTCTCTCTTCCTTCTGAACTGACCGTGATCTCCAGATGGTTTAGTTCACTGAGGGATCTGGTTACAGCTGCCCATATAAGTCTAAGGTAGGGTGTCTGAGGAGTGAGGCAGAGAGAATGAGTCGGAGAGCTGCTGAAAGTGTTAGGGTACACACTAGCTCTGCATTGACAGCATACACTGCCCAATACAGCTCTCTATTGTCCTCCATCTTGCCTATGGAATCCTTTGGAGAGCAGAGAGAGGAAGACGGAGCTGCTGTGTGTGACAGAAAGAGACAAAGAGATGCTGGATGTTCTAGTAAGTGTGATATAACTGCTCAGTAATGCTCTGTTATGTTCTCCACATTGCCTATAAAAGCCTATAGAGATCGAGGGGGGGGGGGGAGTTTGTTAGTAAGAAGATGAGGGTGTGCTATAGAGATATAGGGGAGCAGGATCTCCTCTTCTGAGGGTGTGCTATGGAGATATAGGGGAGCAGGATCTCCTCTTCTGAGGGTGTGCTATAGAGATATAGGGGAGCAGGATCTCCTCTCTTCTGAGGGTGTGCTATAGAGATATAGTGGAACAGGACCTCCTCTCTTCTGAGGGTGTGCTATAGAGATATAGGGGAGCAGGATCTCCTCTTCTGAGGGTGTGCTATAGAGATATAGGGGAGCAGGATCTCCTCTTCTGAGGGTGTGCTATAGAGATATGGGGGAGCAGGATCTCCTCTCTCCTGAGGGTGTGCTATAGAGATATAGGGGAGCAGGATCTCCTCTCTTCTGAGGGTGTGCTATAGAGATATAGGGGAGCAGGATCTCCTCTCTTCTGAGGGTGTGCTATAGAGATATAGGGGAGCAGGATCTCCTCTCTTCTGAGGGTGTGCTATAGAGATATAGGGGAGCAGGATCTCCTCTCTCCTGAGGGTGTGCTATAGAGATATAGGGGAGCAGGATCTCCTCTCTTCTGAGGGTGTGCTATAGAGATATAGGGGAGCAGGATCTCCTCTCTTCTGAGGGTGTGCTATAGAGATAAAGGGGAGCAGGATCTCCTCTCTTCTGAGGGTGTGCTATAGAGATATAGGGGAGCAGGATCTCCTCTCTTCTGAGGGTGTGCTATAGAGATATAGGGGAGCAGGATCTCCTCTCTTCTGAGGGTGTGCTATAGAGATATAGGGGAGCAGGATCTCCTCTCTCCTGAGGGTGTGCTATAGAGATATAGGGGGGCAGGATCTCCTCTTCTGAGGGTGTACTATAGAGATATAGGGGAGCAGGATCTCCTCTTCCCAGGGTGTGCTATAGAGATATAGGGGAGCAGGATCTCCTCTCTTCTGAGGGTGTGCTATAGAGATATAGGGGAGCAGGATCTCCTCTCTTGACATGATAGCAGATAGCAGTCTATACACCCTACATCAGGGATAAGTGACATGTAAGGACAGAGTTCCTCTATAAGTATGAAGCCTTCTATGTGTTCTTATTGCAGGCTGCCGCTACCGCTGTGTTAGGAGTCAGGCACTCGGTCGCTGACGCTTATTAGTACGAGCCGCCTATGGTGACGCTATATATAAAACCTAATAAGAATGGATCTGTGGAATGTTCCTCCGGACGGTAACGGTGTCCGTGTGTGCGGCTTATTAGAAGTAAAGACATCAAACAATAGACGCCCGAGGTGGTCGGGAAGCTGAAAGGCTCAGTAACGCCAACAACGTCCTTTAGGTGGACGTGAAGAAAGCGGATTGTGAAGCCGAAACAAGGGGAGGAGAAAGAGGAGCCGCAAACACATAAAAGAGGGCGTGAGGCTGAATTGTGCGCGGCTACTGAATGGCGCCAGACAGTCCCCCTCCCCCTCCGCATCCACTGCCGCCGCCGATCCACGGCCTCTTACATCATCTTGTCAAACAACGTCCAAAAAAAAATTTGGTGTTCACATTGACTGCGGCTGTAATAAGTCTGTGCCATTTTATCAGGAATTCTCTTGTTCAGCGCCTCCGGCAGCCGCACTTTTATTTCTGGGACCATTCGCCCCTTTTCTGTCATCACAAAAAGCTTTGGCGCAGGTGAAAATATCTCCGACCTTTCAGAAGATTTCACTTTGGAGGCTGCGGAGGCCACGATGAAGAAGAAGACAAAAAACAGCGTAACCTCAGAGGAAGCCCCGGCGTCTGGTGTCGGCCGCGCCGCTTCTGGTTTGATGAGACATTTACGCGGAGTCTACGGGGATGTGAGGAATTAGGTCGGAGCTCAGCGTCCCAGCAGCCGCGCGAGAACAACATGGAAGGCCAGAAATAACCCACAAAGACATCAGAGGAAGCGTTTCATCACCTCCAGAGCTTCATTCATGGTGGAGACATCAGCCGATAGCTTCATGATCAAGACCAGTGATTTACCGCGAATGTGAGAGCGAAATCACAGCTGAATAGATATATAGATAGATATAGAGACACAGACAGCATGGAATACATATATAGATACACAGACAGCAGACACCATGGAATACATATATAGATACACAGACAGCAGACACCATACAATAGATATATAGATACACAGACAGCAGACACCATGGAATACATATATAGATACACAGACACCGTCCAATAGATATATAGATACACAGACACCATCCAATAGATATATATATATATATATACACAGACACCATCCAATAGATATATAGATACACAGACAGCAGACACCATGGAATAGATAAATAGATACACAGACAGCAGACACCATCCAATAGATATATAGATACACAGACACCATGGAATACATATATAGATACACAGACAGCAGACACCATGGAATACATATATAGATACACAGACAGCAGACACCATCCAATAGATATATAGATACACAGACACCATCGAATAGATATATAGATACACAGACAGCAGACACCATCCAATAGATATATAGATACACAGACACCATGGAATACATATATAGATACACAGACAGCATGGAATACATATATAGATACACAGACAGCAGACACCATGGAATACATATATAGATACACAGACACAATCAATACATTATCTTACTAATCCTGAGGAAGGCCCCAAATCATATTTCCCTGCAGTGGGGCTCCCCTCCAGCCTCCCCTTATCTCTGTGACAACACTGCCCTGTCAAAGGGGCCTGTTACACGGAGCGATTTTTAACGATTAACGACTACCGATAAACGATCGTAAACGAGATTGTTTATCGTTACCTAAAATCATTCACTATATTACACAGTACAATGGTCGTTAGTTACAATGATTGTTACTATAATTCTTATTGTGACGGTTACTATGATCATTTACTTCTTCTGATCCCAGCAAAACGACGGACAATGTGCAATTACACTGAACGATTAGTGAACAAATGCCGAACAGGAGCGAACGAACGTGGAATTACAGCGAACGATGAACGATTATTTTAGGTTCAGATCTATATCAATGATTAACAACGATTTTTCGATCATTGCCTGCAATTAGGGCCCTTTTACACGGAACGGTTATCTGACAGATTATCTGCCAAAGATTTGAAGCCAAAGCCAGGAATGGACTATAATCAGAGAATAAAGGAAAGCCTGAGATTTCTCCTCTTTTCAAATCCATTCCTGGTTTTGGCTTCAAATCTTTGGCAGATAATCTTTCTGTGTAAAAGGGCCCGGACACAGAACAATTTGTTAAAATTCAAACGATATAACGATTTTTCACACGATAATCGTTACGTGTAATAGGGCCCAAACACAGGACCGCATTTAACTTTATTTGCTCCTAATTAGAAGTTGTACAGTTAAAAGGACATTGTCAGCCCCCAGCGGTTCTTACATCCTGGATTTCTTTTATTAAGATTTTAAACATAACAATAAATAAATACAGAAATAACCATATCTGACCAGAACAAAATGAGACCATAACATAAAGCACCGGTCCATCCCCGCACTCATTCCTCCACACAGACAACCCATATACCTATATACAATATATACACCTATATACAATATATACACACCCATATACCTATATACAATATATACACACACCTATATACCTATATACAATATATACACCCATATACCTATATACAATATATACACCCATATACCTATATACAATATATACACCCATATACCTATATACAATATATACACCCATATACTTATATACAATATATACACACCCATATACCTATATACAATATATACACCCATATACCTATATACAATATATACACACACCCATATACCTATATACAATATATACACACCCATATACATATATACAATATATACACACCCATATACCTATATACAATATATACACATCCATATACCTATATACAATATATACACACCCATATACCTATATACAATATATACACACACCTATATACCTATATACAATATATACACACCCATATACCTATATACAATATATACACATCCATATACCTATATACAATATATACACACCCATATACCTATATACAATATATACACACCCATATACCTATATACAATATATACACCCATATACCTATATACAATATATACACACCCATATACTTATATACAATATATACACACCCATATACCTATATACAATATATACACCCATATACCTATATACAATATATACACCCATATACCTATATACAATATATACACACCCATATACATATATACAATATATACACACCCATATACCTATATACAATATATACACATCCATATACCTATATACAATATATACACACCCATATACATATATACAATATATACACACCCATATACCTATATACAATATATACACCCATATACCTATATACAATATATACACACCCATATACCTATATACAATATATACACATCCATATACCTATATACAATATATACACACCCATATACATATATACAATATATACACACACCCATATACCCATATACAATATACACACACCCATATACCTATATACAATATATACACACCCATATACCTATATACAATATATACACACCCATATACCTATATACAATATATACACACCCATATACCTATATACAATATATACACACCCATATACCTATATACAATATATACACACACCCATATAACTATATACACACTATATACACACCCATATACCTATATACAATATATACACACACACATATACCTATATACAATATATACACACACACCTATAACTATATACACCCTATATACACACCCATATACATATATACAATATATACACACCCATATACCTATATACAATATATACACACACCCATATACCTATATACAATATATACACACACCCATATACCTATATACAATATATACACACACCCATATAACTATATACACACTATATACACACCCATATACATATATACAATATACACACCCATATACCTATATACAATATATACACACACACATATACCTATATACAATATATACACATCCATATACCTATATACAATATACACACCCATATACCTATATACAATATATACACACCCATATACCTATATACAATATATACACACACCCATATACCTATATACAATATATACACACCCATATACCTATATACAATATATACACACCCATATACCTATATACAATATATACACACCCATATACATATATACAATATACACACCCATATACCTATATACAATATATACACACACACATACCTATATACAATATATACACACCCATATACCTATATACAATATATACACCCATATACCTATATACAATATATACACACCCATATACCTATATACAATATATACACCCATATACCTATATACAATATATACACACCCATATACTTATATACAATATATACACACCCATATACCTATATACAATATATACACCCATATACCTATATACAATATATACACCCATATACCTATATACAATATATACACACCCATATACATATATACAATATATACACACCCATATACCTATATACAATATATACACATCCATATACCTATATACAATATATACACACCCATATACATATATACAATATATACACACCCATATACCTATATACAATATATACACCCATATACCTATATACAATATATACACACCCATATACCTATATACAATATATACACATCCATATACCTATATACAATATATACACACCCATATACATATATACAATATATACACACACCCATATACCCATATACAATATACACACACCCATATACCTATATACAATATATACACACCCATATACCTATATACAATATATACACACCCATATACCTATATACAATATATACACACCCATATACCTATATACAATATATACACCCATATACCTATATACAATATATACACACACCCATATAACTATATACACACTATATACACACCCATATACCTATATACAATATATACACACACACATATACCTATATACAATATATACACACACACCTATAACTATATACACACTATATACACACCCATATACATATATACAATATATACACACCCATATACCTATATACAATATATACACACACCCATATACCTATATACAATATATACACACACCCATATACCTATATACAATATATACACACACCCATATAACTATATACACACTATATACACCCATATACCTATATACAATATATACAATATATACACCCATATACCTATATACAATATATACACACACACATATACCTATATACAATATATACACATCCATATACCTATATACAATATACACACCCATATACCTATATACAATATATACACACCCATATACCTATATACAATATATACACACACCCATATACCTATATACAATATATACACACCCATATACCTATATACAATATATACACACCCATATACCTATATACAATATATACACACCCATATACATATATACAATATACACACCCATATACCTATATACAATATATACACACACACATATACCTATATACAATATATACACACCCATATACCTATATACAATATATACACACCCATATACCTATATACAATATATACACACCCATATACCTATATACACAATATATACACACCCATATACTTATATACAATATACACACCCATATACCTATATACAATATATACACACACCCATATACCTATATACAATATATACACACCCATATACCTATATACAATATATACACACCCATATACCTATATACAATATATACACACACCCATATACCTATATACAATATATACACATCCATATACCTATATACAATATATACACCCATATACCTATATACACAATATATACACACCCATATACATATATACAATATACACACCCATATACCTATATACAATATATACACACCCATATACATATATACAATATATACACACCCATATACATATATACAATATATACACACTCATATACCTATATACAATATATACACACCCATATACCTATATACAATATATACACACACCTATATACCTATATACAATATATACACACCCGTATACCTATATACAATATATACAGACACCTATATACCTATATACAATATATACACACACCCATATACCTATATACAATATATACACACACCCATATACCTATATACAATATATACACACACCTATATACCTATATACAATATATACACACACCTATATACCTATATACAATATATATACACCTATATACAATATATACACACCCTTATACCTATATACAATATATACACACACCTATATACCTATATACAATATATACACACCCATATACCTATATACAATATATACACACCCATATACCTATATACAATATATACACACCCATATACATATATACAATATACACACCCATATACCTATATACAATATATACACACACACACATATACCTATATACAATATATACACACCCATATACCTATATACAATATATACACACCCATATACCTATATACAATATATACACACCCATATACCTATATACACAATATATACACACCCATATACTTATATACAATATACACACCCATATACCTATATACAATATATACACACACCCATATACCTATATACAATATATACACACCCATATACCTATATACAATATATACACACCCATATACCTATATACAATATATACACACACCCATATACCTATATACAATATATACACATCCATATACCTATATACAATATATACACGCATATACCTATATACACAATATATACACACCCATATACATATATACAATATACACACCCATATACCTATATACAATATATACACACCCATATACATATATACAATATATACACACCCATATACATATATACAATATATACACACTCATATACCTATATACAATATATACACACCCATATACCTATATACAATATATACACACACCTATATACCTATATACAATATATACACACACCCATATACCTATATACAATATATACACACACCTATATACCTATATACAATATATACACACACCTATATACCTATATACAATATATATACACCTATATACAATATATACACACCCTTATACCTATATACAATATATACACACACCTATATACCTATATATAATATATACACACCCATATACCTATATACAATATATACACACCCATATACCTATATACAATATATACACACACCTATATACCTATATACAATATATACACACCCATATACCTATATACAATATATACACACCCATATACCTATATACAATATATACACACCCATATACCTATATACAATATATACACACCCATATAAATATATACAAGATATACACACACCCATATACCCATATACAATATACACACATCCATATACCTATATACAATATATACACACACCTATATACAATATATACACACCCATATACCTATATACAATATATACACACCCATATACCTATATACAATATATACACACACCCATATACCTATATACAATATATACACACACCTATATACCTATATACAATATATACACACCCATATACCTATATACAATATATACACACCCATATACCTATATACAATATATACACACCCATATACATATATACAATATATACACACCCATATACCTATATACACAATATATACACACCCATATACCTATATACAATATATACACACCCATATACCTATATACAATATATACACACCCATATACCTATATAAAATATAAACAATTTTAGCTAAACATTATAATAAACGATATACACCACTATAAACACACCTATTTACACTACTATGTACAATACACACCTATAAACACTACTATATACACACACCTATAAACACTACTATATACAATACACCTATATACACTACTATATACAGACCTATATACAATACACATCTATATACAATACACCACTATATATAATACACCTATATAAATAATAAATGGGAACCCCCTGGCCCAGTTGCATTGTGCACAACCTAATACCACAGAAACAATTATATACAAACCAACACCAACTAAACAAGACATCATTACACAAATAAACTAAAACTAAACAAGACACGATACAAAATAATAACCTACAACTAAACAATACATATAATATTTTAAATATATAAATTTTTTTTTTTGGGGGGGGGGGGGGGAGGGGGCCCTGAGCTGGTCCCGCATCCCATGCCCCCAGTACATGATCAGGGACGTCCATGAACCAACCCAGGATTATATATATATATAAAAGTCCCAACAAAGTCCCACAGAAGCCCCCTCCCCCCTTTTACCCACCACCCAACCTATCACTAAACCCCAACCCCAGGTGCAAACAAAACATATATAATATATACAGTATATACAATTTATACAAACATACAAAGACAATCACAAAGACAATCACAATACACAAATATATAACATACTAAACCCAACAATAATGAGACTTCTCAGCCCCACACACAGCCCGAAAGCCCAAGATCAGCGCCTGCAAGCCCCATACTCCAGTATCTCTACAGCACAAAACAAAAGACTAAGGTGCCAGCATCAGCCGCCACCAGGAGAGGAGACGCAGGCTAAGGAACCTTATAGGCAAAGCCCCTCCAAAGACAAGAGGCCCTACCAGCCCCCAGCCTCTCGTACTCCAGAGAACGCACCTTCACCAGGTCACCGAGTGTGCCCCTAACCACCTCATCCACAGGAGGCGCTGTGCCCCTAACCACCTCATCCACAGGGGGCGCTGTGCCCCTAACTACCTCATCCACAGGAGGCGCTGTGCCCCTAACCACCTCATCCACAGGGGGCGCTGTGCCCCTAACCACCTCATCCACAGGGGGCGCTATGCCCCTAACCACCTCATCCACAGGGGGCGCTGTGCCCCTAACCACCTCATCCACAGGGGGCGCTGTGCCCCTAACCACCTCATCCACAGGGGGCGCTGTGCCCCTAACCACCTCATCCACAGGGGGCGCTGTGCCCCTAACCACCTCATCCACAGGGGGCGCTATGCCCCTAACCACCTCATCCACAGGGGGCGCTGTGCCCCTAACCACCTCATCCACAGTGGGCGCTGTGCCCCTAACCACCTCATCCACAGGGGGCGCTGTGCCCCTAACCACCTCATCCACAGTGGGCGCTGTGCCCCTAACCACCTCATCCACAGGGGGCGCTGTGCCCCTAACCACCTCATCCACAGGGGGCGCTGTGCCCCTAACCACCTCATCCACAGGGGGCGCTGTGCCCCTAACCACCTCATCCAACCACCTCATCCACAGGGAGCTCTGTGCCCCTAACACCTCATCCACAGGAGGCGCTGTGCCCCTAACCACCTCATCCACAGGGGGCGCTGTGCCCCTAACCACCTCATCCACAGGGGGCGCTGTGCCCCTAACCCCCTCATCCACAGGGAGCTCTGTGCCCCTAACACCTCATCCACAGGAGGCGCTGTGCCCCTAACCACCTCACCCACAGAGGGCGCTGTGCCCCTAACCACCTCATCCACAGGGGGCGCTGTGCCCCTAACCACCTCATCCACAGGGGGCGCTGTGCCCCTAACACCTCATCCACAGGAGGCGCTGTGCCCCTAACCACCTCATCCACAGGGGGCACTGTGCCCCTAACCACCTCATCCACAGGGGGCGCTGTGCCTCTAACCACCCTTATCCACAGGGGGCGCTGTGCCCCTAACCACCTCATCCACAGGGAGGATTTTACGCTGCGTTGACACTAAACACCGTGCACTCCACGCAGGGCCAGACTGGGACTTAAAATCAGCCCTGGCACTCAAACCTCAGCAGCCCACATAATATATCCTCCCCAATATATGATAGATAGCAGTGTACATGCTGTAGCAAATTCTGCTCCTTACTCACTTACTTACTCACTACTTCATTAAATATATGAACCCTACCATCAACACATAAAAAACAACATAATCTGCTGTGGATTTGTTGTTGCATATTTATGTATTTCAGCTGCACCAAATCCACAATGTATCTGTGTGGTCCATACCAGGTACAAAGGTGTAGATCCCAGAATACAAATGCGGGGACAGGACCTTTAGTCTAGTATATACTTTTATAATCATCCTTTTCATTACCAGCTAAAGTGTCACAGAGGCGGAGACAAGCCACAGCTGTACCTCCCCCCGTGCCTTCCTGCTCTGACTGATTTACATACACGGCGATGCTGCGGATGTCGCTGTGACACTTGAGCTGTGTATAGTGCAATTACGTCCAGTGACTTACAGGAGGCGTCTTCTCTGCATGAATTGCAAGTGACGTTTTTGCTGGATTTGTTCTCTTTTTCTTGCTCGGCTATCATGAAGACTTCTGCGGCCGTGACTCCTCTCTGCAAGATCTACCAGACAAACAATTTAAGATCCGTGCTCCAGCATCATCCCCAAGTGTATTTCTTCACACAGTAACCTTGCTCCCTTTTGACCCCCTTATAAGCAGTTAGGCCCAGTCTGTGTCTCTAAATAGTAGTCCCGCCCTTCTGCACCCCTATATAGTATTATAGTATTAGGTCCCCTCTGTACCCCATATAGTAATAGGAGTCTTCTGTGCTGTGTCTCCATATAGTAATAAAACATTTTCCCCTATAGTAGTAAGGCCCCTTCTGTGCCCCATATACCCTCTCTGTGCTCCAATAGATTACAGGCCTCCTCTCTATCCCCACATAGTATTGGACCACTCTCTGCATGAAGCATAGGCCCCACTGTATTGGACCTCTCTGGGCCTCCGTATAGTATAGCCAAGGCTTTTAATGATATATTAAAAGCTGCATAGCCCTTCAACTAATTTCATTTTGCAAAGAGCGTCATCAGGAAGAAGGCTTATTTCATTTCCCCCTGCTTCTGATGACACTTATTTAATTTGCCCCCTGCTCCTGATGACACTTATTTCATTTCCCCCTGCTTCTGATGACGCTTATTTCATTTGCCCCCCTGCTCCTGATGACACTTATTTAATTTGCCCCCCTGCTCCTGATGACACTTATTTCATTTGCCCCCTGCTCCTGATTACACTTATTTCATTTGCCCCCCTTCCTCCTGATGACGCTTATCTCATTCGCCCCCCTTCCTCCTGATGACGCTTATGCCATTTGCCCCCCCTCCTCCCGATGACGCTTATGTAATTTGATGACGCTCCTTGAGGAGAGGTTATCCAGAATTAGATAAACATGTCCGCTTTCTCCCAAAAACAGCACCACATTTGTCCTCAGTTTGGGTGCGGTACTGCAGCTTAGATCCAGGGAAGTGAATGGAGCTGAATTGTAATACCACACACAACCTGAGGACAGGGGTGGTGATGTTTTTCTAATCCTGGATAATCCTTTTAATTTTACAGTAATGGTTATAATTAGAGATGAGTGAGCCTGGCCGAGGTTTGGCTTCATACAAACCTGAGCCATCGGCCTTTGAATTTCGCTGTCTTCTCGTTCCTTGCGGCAGGTGGAGATGGCACAAGTCCCGCCTGGAAAACAGAGATACAGACTATGATCTAGGCTGTATTCCTGCTTAAAAATGCAACTTGTGCTATCTCTATGGAGCGGGAAGACAGCGGGATTCAAGGGCCAATGGTTCAGGTTTGTATGAAGCCAAACCTCGGCCAGGCTCACTCATCTCTAATTATCACCTTAAAGTCACTACATGTCTGCATAGGCAGCCATTTTAATATCAAGTTTAATTGAACGCAATAAACTGTAAAGGACCATTTAGGACTTTTTGAGCAGCTACTGTATGGCTTAAAAAAGTGTGTGTGAACATAGCCTGACAGACAAAAGTCCAGCACCTCGTACTGGTCTATTATAATTCACAGCTTTACAAGAGATCCATAATGCAAGACACCATTGTTACCAACAAATGCAGTATGTGATGGTGATGGCGTCTTGTATCAGGGATTTACTATAAAGTTGTGAATATTAATTCACTGGAAGAAAGTGCTGGACTTTTGTCTATGGAATAATTTAGTCACATTGGAATACAGATTATTGCAGTGGTGTAAGTGCTGTAGGATGTGCTGGTCACCTGCATCCACACATCACGCATTCTATACATACATCATAAACACACAACACACACTGTGCATGCATACATATAAATATACACACACACACACTGTGCATACATACATATATCATATATACACACACACACACACTGTGCATACATACATAAATACATACATACAGACATGCACACACATTGTGCATACATACATATATCATATATACACACACAAACACACTGTGCATACACACATACATACATACATGAACACACATTGTGCCTACATACATATATCATATATACACACACACACACACACACACTAGAGATGCGCGGAGCGTCGGACTTTTGGTCTGACAGGATCTGTGCTCGATCGTGATGCCTGTGATCCCGGATGCATAGTTGCGCTCCCTGGAATATGCGGCCAGGATATTCCAGGGAATTCCAGATCCATTTCCTGGAATATCCTGGCAGCATATTCCCAGGATCGCAACTATGCACCCGGGATCACAGGCATCACGATCGAGCGAACTGCTATTGGACCAAAAGTCCGCACATCTCTAACACACACACTGTGCATACATGCATACATTTACACATACAGACAGACATACACACACCGTGCATATATATATATATATATATATATATATATATATATATACAGACACACTGGGGGAGATTTATCAAACATGGTGTAAAGTGAAACTGGCTCAGTTGCCCCAAGCAACCAATCAGATTCCACCTTTCATTCCTCACAGACTCTTTGGAAAATGAAAGGTGGAATCTGATCTGATCTGAGCAGTTTCACTGTACACTATGTTTGATAAATCCCCCCCATTATGCATACATACATACATACATACACACACACTGTGCATACATACATACATACATATATACATGCACAATGTGTCTGTATGTATGTATATGTATATATATATATATATATATATATATATACACACACACACACTGTGCATACATATATACATACATACAGACACATTGTGCATATATATATATATATATATATATATACACACACACACACTGTGCATACATATATACATACAGATACATTGTGCATGTATACATATATACATACATACACACACACTGTGCATACATATATACATATATACAGACACATTGTGCATGTATACATATATATATATATATATATATATATATATACACACACACACACACTGTGCATACATATATACATACATACAGACAGACACATTGTGCATGTATATACATATATATATATACACACACACACTGCATACATATATACATACATACATACAGACAGACACATTGTGCATGTATATACATATATATATATATATATATATATATACACACACACACACACTGTGCATACATATATACATACATACAGACACACACACACTGTACATACATGAATCCTATATACACACATATATACTGTACATACATGTATCATATATACACACACACACTATACATACATACAGAAATCCTTTCCTCACACAATACACATACAGGGCACATTACATACTAAGACACACTATATACACACTATCACTTTGGACACACACACCAAACAACAAGAAACAATCACTTACTGTCCATAAATCTGAGCTGCTGACAGGCCCTCTCTTCCTCACAGTCAGCATGGTGCTCCCCTGCCCCTCCGACTGCAGGAAGGAGATGATGACGTCACTGTGTGGGCTCAGGAGACTTGGTTGCCTGGTTACACAGCAGGGGGAGAGGGCAGGCTCCGGATGTAGCTTGGTGGGAAGGACAGGTTTCTCCTCACCAAGCAGTGCTCTTTAATAGCAGCAAGGGCCCCCTCTGTGTCAGCAGACTGCCGGCATCCCATTGCACCTTGGCTATCTTGCCTCTGAAATGCAATAAACCCAACTTATGCTACTTAATTACACACTGACAACTTTTTGTTCTTTATAAATGCGTGGGGGTAGGCCACAGCTTTTTTTTTTTAATTTTCTTAGAACTATTTTAAACTTTTAACATATATTTTTATACTGTGAGGATAGGACCTTGCGCTGTCGCCTTCCTGGCGAGGACACCGGAATGCCAGGCCACCGCTCCGGCGGTGGGCATGTCTTAGTTGTTCTGCCGGGTGCCTCGCCGATGCTTCTCCTTCCTCCTCTGCAAGGTCCCCCCCAGCGCCAAGCTGTGACAACAGTATTAAACAGTCAATAAACACATACAAACAAATAAACTTCTTTCACAGAAAAAAAAAAAAACATTAGGGAGGGTGGGTGGGAAAGCTGTTTAACCTCTGCCTGTCACGCTGGTGTGGTGTTCTGCCACTTCCTGCCAGTTACTTTTGTTAGGCTATTTCCCCGCCCCCAACATGGACCGCCTTCTAGGTGCTTGCTACGCCCCTGTCCCCGTCAGTCACAGTCACCGGCTGCTTAGCCAGCACCAGTGACCCAGCAGCCACTCTGTGCTGTAGGGGGCAGCAGCTGCTTCTCCTCTCCTCCAGGAAGCGGATCCTCTGCGGCAGGAAATGACGTCATCTGGCAGGTTGAAGAGTAGGTTGAAGCTGACGGTGCCTGTGCGGCACCTCCACTACACATGGGAGGGGGAGGGGGAATGTGCCGGCCCTGACCAATCCGGCAGAGGCTGAGGGAACAGCGCAGAGGCCAGCAGCGCTGCTCTCTCAGCCACTGCAGGGGCCGATGTAAGTGTGCAGGGGGACCAGCGGCCCCTCTGATTGGTAATCAGGCAGCCCAGCGGGCATTTGCCCGGCCTGCCAGATTTTCAATCCGGGCCTGACTCCACGTGTGGTACCTGACCACTATGCTGACTAGGAATAAAGTGCTCCGGTCCCAGCCACCAAGGTTTCTGAATGCTCCATAGGCCCATTCCGCATAGGAGAGACGGGCCAACCTGGGCCACCCGATGGAAGCCTCTATATTAAAGGGACAATGAAGCAGAAAATGCTCCATGCTTTCCAGCATGCCTCCACACTCCTCCCGGGGACATCCCCGATCCTCAGAGCTCCTGCACTTCAGATTGTCCCTCACATACAGTTTCCCATGGAAGCAGCGCCAAGCCAAGTCCCAAAACTTCAAGGGGATCCTGATGGAATTCAATAGGCCCAAACCAACCTCCAGATCCCGGCTTGGGCAATCCTTGAGCGCCAGCGGTTTTTGGAGATGGGATGACTGGACCCTATTGTCAAGGAATTTCCTCGACAGAGTCCTAATCTCCCACATCCCCAAACCCCACCGATGAATGACCTTCAGAACCAGGGTAGCATAAGCCGGAAGATGCCCGTGTGGTGTGCGGAGATCCTTCACTTGCCCTCCTGTCTCCCATTCCTGGAAGAAAGGCTGAAACCATCCCCTACAGGAGAATACCCACGGAGGAGCCCTCTCTTTCCAGAGGTTTGCAATATTGGTCTTAAGAAAGGTATTCACCAGGGTTGACCATACACAACCCCCCTTGTCTCCTCGTACGGTAAGTAATGACCATACACAACCCCCCTTGTCTCCTCGTACGGTAAGTAATGACCATACACAACCCCCCTTGTCTCCTCGTACGGTAAGTAACCTCCCTCTTGACTAGGTTCAGTCTATTCCCCCATAACAGCTGGAAGAACACACTGTAGACCAGAGTCCAGAACGGTTCTGGCAAAATGCAAACACTGCCCAGATATATCAACAAAGGGAGCAGGAATGTTTTGATCAGGTTAACCCTTTCCCTGAGGGTCAAAGACCAACCCTTCCACTGATCCACCCTCTGAGCGGCGATCTTAAGCCTGCTGTCCCAGTTTTGTTTGGGGTAATCCCCTTGGCCGAATTCGATGCCGAGAACTTTTGCAAACTCCTGGGGCTCTGGAAGGGTGTCCGGGAGATCAAATCTAGGATCTCCACCTCCCAGCCAGAGACTCTCACACTTATCCTGGTTGATCTTGGACCCAGATGCCTCTGAGTAGCGCTTCACCTCTGACATCACACACTGCACCTCCTCTTGCGAGGAGACAAATATGGTGACATCATCGGCGTACGCTACCACCCTCAGAGTGGAATCCGGCACCGCAGGATCCATTCTCACCCCTGCCAACGGTCCACAATCAATCCTCCTAAGGAAAGGATCAATTGCAAATACCCTGTATTATACTCCAGAGCTGCACTCACTTTTCTGCTGGTGGGGTCAAGGGACTAAACAAAGAGCATAAGCTGAAGTATCCTACTGGTAACTGCTTGACTTCTTTGAGCAAGCAACCCAGAGAGTTCCTGCTGCAGTATATACCTTGGCCTGGGCCTGGCCCGTGGCCAGAGCCCCTGTCGGGAACTATAGCTATAGATTTCTTCTAAGGGAGACTTTAAGCACAAGATGCACTGCTAGACCCAAAGGTGGGGGAACTGTCATCTGGGTCAACCTTGCCTATGTCTGGGATCCTACTTAAACATCAGGACAGTCTGTAAAGTCAAAGGGCCGATCCTCAGTAGGACAAAGAACAGCCAAAACAGCTTCTTACACCTCTTCAGGGTCAAGCCACACTCAAAAAATAAAGGAAACACTTAAACAACATAACATAACTGCAAGTAAATGAAACTTCTGTTACATCAGACTGTTCAGTTGTGCACTGACTGACAATCACTGTCACCTGCAGCACTGACTGACACTCACTGTCACATGCAATTAGCAAACCCCCCTAAATAAAGGAGGGTCCTACAGGTGGGAGCACACACCACTTCTCACTACCTAGGCTTTCTGGCTGATGTTTTGGTCACTTTTGAATGCTGTTGTTGCTTTCACACTGGTGGTACCGTGAGACGGACTCTACAACCACACAAGTGGCTCAGGTAGTGCAGCTCATCCAGGATGTCACATCAGTGTGAGCTGTGGTAGGAAGGTTTGCTGTGTCTGTCAGCAGTGTCCAGAGGCTGTAGGCTACCAGGAGACAGGCCAGTACACCAGGAGACGTGGAGGAGGCCGTAGTGTCCAGAGGCTAGAGGCTACCAGGAGACAGGCCAGTACACCAGGAGATGTGGAGGAGGCAGTAGTGTCCAGAGGCTGGAGGCTACCAGGAGACAGGCCAGTACACCAGGAGACGTAGAGGAGGCAGTAGTGTCCAGAGGCCGGAGGCTACCAGGAGACAGGCCAGTACACAGGAGACATGGAGGAGGCCGTAGTGTCCAGAGGCTGGAGGCTACCAGGAGACAGGCCAGTACACAGGAGACATGGAGGAGGCCGTAGTGTCCAGAGGCTGGAGGCTACCAGGAGACAGGCCAGTACACCAGGAGATGTGGAGGAGGCCGTAGTGTCCAGAGGCTGGAGGCTACCAGGAGACAGGCCAGTACACCAGGAGACATGGAGGAGGCCGTAGTGTCCAGAGGCTGGAGGCTACCAGGAGACAGGCCAGTACACCAGGAGACATGGAGGAGGCCGTAGTGTCCAGAGGCTGGAGGCTACCAGGAGACAGGCCAGTACACCAGGAGACATGGAGGAGGCCGTAGTGTCCAGAGGCTGGAGGCTACCAGGAGACAGGCCAGTACACCAGGAGACGTGGAGGAGGCCGTAGTGTCCAGAGGCTGTAGGCTACCAGGAGACAGGCCAGTACACCAGGAGACGTGGAGGAGGCCGTAGTGTCCAGAGGCTGGAGGCTACCAGGAGACAGGCCAGTACACCAGGAGATGTGGAGGAGGACGTAGGAGGGCAACAACCCAGCAGCAGGACCGCTACCTCCGCCTTTGTGTAAGGAGGAACAGGAGGAGCACTGCCAGAGCCCTGCACAATGACCTCCAGCAGCCACAAATCTGCATGTGTCTGCACAAACGGTTAGAAACCGACTCCATGAGGATGGTATGAGGGCCCGATGGCCACAGATGGTCGTAGCCCAAGGACGCTTGACAGGATTGGCAGATTCACCACTGGTGCCCCCTGTGCTCCTCACAGATGAAAGCTGCTTCACACTGAGCACATGTGACAGAAGTGTCTGGAGTCTGCAGACGCCTCGGAGAGTGATCTGCTGCCTGCAACATCCTTCAGCATGAGCGGTTTGGCAGTGGGTCAGTAATAGTGTAGGGGGTGGTATCAGGGAGGTTATACAGCCACCTCATCAGGAGCATGCCCGGACCTTGTAGGGAGGTCATACACCTCATCAGGAGCATGCCCGGGCCTTGTAGGGAGGTCATACAGACACCTCATCAGGAGCATGCCCGGGCCTTGTAGGGAGGTCATACACCTCATCAGGAGCATGTCCGGGCCTTGTAGGGAGGTCATACAGACACCTCATCAGGAGCATGCCCGGGCCTTGTAGGGAGGTCATACAGACACCTCATCAGGAGCATGCCCGGGCCTTGTAGGGAGATCATACAGCCACCTCATCAAGAGCATGCCTGGGCCTTGTATGGAGGTCATACAGACACCTCATCAGGAGCATGCCCGGGCCTTGTAGGGAGGTCATACAGACACCTCATCAGGAGCATGCCTGGGCCTTGTAGGGAGGTCATACACCTCATCAGGAGCATGCCCGGGCCTTGTATGGAGGTCATACAGACACCTCATCAGGAGCATGCCCGGGCCTTGTAGGGAGGTCATACAGACACCTCATCAGGAGCATGCCCGGGCCTTGTAGGGAGGTCATACAGCCCCATCAGGAGCATGTCCGGGCCTTGTAGGGAGGTCATACAGCCCCATCAGGAGCATGCCCGGGCCTTGTAGGGAGGTCACACAGCCACCTCATCAGAAGCATGCCCGGGCCTTGTAGGGAGGTCATACAGACACCTCATCAGGAGCATGCCCGGGCATTGTAGGGAGGTCATACAGACACCTCATCAGGAGCATGCCCGGGCCTTGTAGGGAGGTCATACAGACACCTCATCAGGAGCATGCCCGGGCCTTGTAGGGAGGTCATACACCTCATCAGGAGCATGCCCGGGCCTTGTAGGGAGGTCATACAGACACCTCATCAGGAGCATGCCCGGGCCTTGTAGGGAGGTCATACACCTCATCAGGAGCATGCCCGGGCCTTGTAGGGAGGTCATACACCTCATCAGGAGCCTGTCTGGAGGAGGGAGGGGTGTGTGTGTGTGTGTGTATATATATATATATATATCAGTCACGTCTAGGAGAGGTTATCTGAGGGCACCCTTTATCATTTTGAGTAGTGTATATCAGGTCAGTACCTCAAGCACCACTGTCACCTACAGCTGCGCCTAGTGAGTCCTCGGTTCCTTTAGGCTGCGTTCACACTACGTATATTTCATTCAGTATTGCAACCAAAACCAGGAGTGGATTAAAAACACAGAAAGGCTCTTTTCACACAATGTTGAAATTGAGTGGATGGCCGCCATATAACAGTAAATAACGGCCATTATTTCAATATAACAGCCGTTGTTTTAAAATAACAGCAAATATTTTCCATTAAATGACGGCCATCCACTCAATTACACCATTGTGTGAACAGAGCCTTTCTGTGTTTTAATCCACTCCTGGTTTTGGTTGCAATATGAGGACAACAATTCTGACTGAAATATACATAGTGTGAACCCAGCCATAACTTGTATTGCACTGAGGTCTTTAAGTAAAAGTCCTCCTGGTTAAAGGGAACCATGCAGCCCAATTGGGTTTATATGGTTCCCTGGAGTGGCGGCGGCTGCAGCAGGAGCTTTATACCGGGGAAAAATGACTTTTATTCCCCCTGACTCGTGACAGACACGGTCGGGGAAGTAGTCATCTGGGCTCCCCGCCCGTGTCTAGTCACAGCACTCTGCCTGTCAGCACGCTCGGAGGGGAAGGCTGACAGGAAGAGAGGTCTGTTACTGGCCTCTCTACCTGTCAATCATCCCGCCGAGCGTGCTGACAGGCAGAGCACTGTGACTAGCTCCCGGTACGTGCCGCGGCTGCTGCATGAGCTTTATACATTGCTCCAGGGAACCATATCAGCCCAATTGGTTTCCTTTAAGTGCCGGATTCTGTGCTCATTTCTGTACCTGCACCCACACATTGTGCCCCCTTACAAGTGCCCCTGTATCTGGGGTATCACTGCTCCTGGCCACCATGACAAGAGCCCAGAGAACACCCCAGAGCCCACTGCTGTAACCACCTCAGCCCCCCGGACCATAGAACATGGCATCCCTCCTGTGTTCAGCTATAGACATGGACACCATCATCTACATAGGAGTTTTGTCCTTGGAATTACATTCATTAGAAGCTAAAATATTGACCGGAGCGACACGTTTCACGCGCATGATTGCCGAAACTTATTAACGTGCTTAAATTGCATTTGGGATCTCATTGGCTCCAGTCCTACTTTAAATATGCATGAGGCAGGTGACATTTGCCGGCGGTGATTAATCGCGTTAACCTGTCCGCCTCTGAGTGTCCCATCACCGCCGCTGCCACCGCCATGCATATTTCATGGCTCCAGATGAGCGCCGCCCGTCCTGTTACGCGGATCTTTAGCGGCATCGCTCCGCTCCTCACCTGTTAATCTATCATTAGATTTTACTTATTTACTAATAATTCTGGTGGAAGAATTTTTTATTGTTTTTTAGAACATTGTAAAGTTTTTAAGTAACCAAGAATTATCGATCACGGGAGTCGAGGGCCGAAGCCTTGGGCTGCTGCTATACTGATGCATGATGGGAGCACAGAGCAGGAGGTTGGGGTACTGAAGGGTTAAGCTTGTGCAGAACACAGTTATTTACTGTATATATATATATATATATATCCAGGGTGCTGAGGTTCTGATGTTTCCACATAAGATACAATTGATCATTTCCTTCCCGCTTCTCCGAGTGCAGCGATTCAATTCCATCTGGCGTCCCGGAGGGCGCGGGCCTCCCGTATCACAGCTGAGTTTTATTAGAGCCGTAATTGAACATTTCATAGAGCAGATGCAGATAATACTGATACCGCCATCTCGCCCGCTCCCATCACTAACACACATTGGCTTCTGGGAAGATGACAATTAGCCGACTATCAGGACGTGTTCACTGGAGCCGCAGCTGAAGTGTCAGAGATCGGAGGATGAAGGACACCGGAAAAGAAACAAAAAGGATGCATTATAGAAGTAGTATATAACAGAGCCGCCATATACACCCCACTGGTATATCCCTATCAGCAGCGCCCCCTGTAGGACTAATACTGCTGTGATGGGGGGTGGACCACCACACCTGGGGATCTCGTCATGACTAACTCCTGTCCATGGAGAACAATGGTGGCGTATACAGCACTGGGGTCTGTATACGCCCAGAGGGTACTGCTGGCCCAGACTTTCAGGCTGATGCCCCAGATCAGGGCAGAGACACCGCTGTTGGCCGCTAGTTCTGGGAGTCCAAGGTGAGTGGGCGCCATTCTCGGATGTGTTCAGATTTCTAGGACGCAGCTGTCCATTGGCCATTGGCTGAGGACTCCGCTCCTGGCATAGGCCGCACAGTGATGTCTGCTCTGGAGTAAAGCAGAAAGGGAAGTCAATCCTATTCCTTATTGTTGAATAGGGGAAGGCGACTTTTCAAAAAAATTTATGGTGACTACTGTTAAGCGGACTTCCCAAACTTTTTAGGTTCAGCAATATTCTCTATATATGCGTCCGCAGAGCCTCATGTACATATATACCAGGCTAGTGTCACCTAGCAATGCTTCAGTCTCTAATGATCAGCTGCATGAGTAATGGCGGGGAGACGCTGATCCGTACCGCATTGGGGGGGTGTGAAGCCGCCAGTCACAACAACACGAACAGCTTCTACTTAAAGGGTTTTTAGGGAAATGATTAGAGGGTTGGGGGCAGAAAGTCTGAGATTGAAGCATTGATTTGTTACAGACAGAAGCGCGGCGTCACCCTGTCCGCGGCGGAGCGCTCAGATGTCTGCGCCACTTTCATGCTGTGCGATAACATCCCGGATGAAGAGATTTCTCCGAGACGCTTTGCCCTTGCCATGAATAGCGGAGAGGTTCTTTTATTTCCCGTCCGTGGATCTTTCTGGCAGCTGCGAGGACATGATGTGTAATGTTCTGCGATTAGACGAGACGCCAGGCGGGAGGTGCGAACCACATGACACTGGTGAGAAGGATATCTATAGGGAGATGTTCACACCGCGCACATGTCATACACAATCATCAAGTGACTATGTGAGAGGCGGCAGGAGGAGGACGGCCAATAGGGGAACTACTACACCCAGCTACGCTCCAGCCTTGGGTTACACTGTGTTATACGTCATGTTCCCCCCACAGCGTATATGTCGGAGATACCAGAACAAAGCACATTGGGATGTGGGGGCTGAGAATAGGGCTGGCTGGGAGTAGTAATACCCCAGAGAGGGTCTGTGGTGCGGCAAAGCAGGGCGGTTGCCGTATGCCGGGGTAGCTCTGGCGGAGTTATGGCAGCTCGGTGGGTGTAGGGTCGCTTGGTCACTTGTCACGGTAGCCTGGAATGGTGTTGGTACTCCCCCCCCCCCCCCAGTCAGACAGACAGGGCTTCCTCAGGTTTGAATAAGCCAAGTGTCGCCTGGTGTGTAGGTGCAGAATGACTGACAGAGTCCAGCAGCTTCACCAGAATAACCTCCATTCACTTAAAAACGTCGGTGCGATACAGTAACAAGGCTTCAGTCACTGCAGGTGCGGGCGAAAGGAAGGAGAGGTAGTAACTGCAGAAGGGAAGTAGAGGAGCATCTTAAGGGCCCTGTCCAATGTAGCCGTGTACTCGAGAAGAGAAGAAGCTACTCGTACTCACATATAGATCCCTTACTTAATCTGACTGCCTTATGTGTTGGGATATCCATCCTGCTAGGGTAGTACAAGGTCTCGGGTCCCTGCGCTGGGTGAAGCAGACTTCCCAGGGTTTCCCAGAATAGCAATGCGTTACAGCAGGATACGTAGGCGAGCTGCAGCTTTGTCCTACTGGGGTTAGTACCTTGCCTCAGGTATACTGCCCTGTGTAGTGTAAAGATTATCCCTGGTGTGGACAAGGTGATCCTCAGAGGACGTCCTTTCCTCCTGAGAGTCTAGCACTGCATGCTAGCAGTGGTGAACAACTTCTGTGACTCTCTCTCCACTGACTCAACTAGAGGACCCTCCCACCAGGAACTAACCTGCTTTTATTGGGGCGAAACTAAACCTCCTAGTGATTGGTGGGGTGTCTATGGTGATGGGGTCTGTGATGTCAGGTGCCATATAGGACCCAGGGGTCTATGGTGATGGTGTCTGGGTGTCGTGGTGCCTGTGATGTCAGGTGTTAATAGGACCCCTATGGTGATGGTGTTCGGGTGTCGCACTTCCTGTGATGTCAGGTGTAGATAGGACCCCTATGGTGATGGTGTCGTGGTGCCTGTGATGTCAGGTGTAGATAGGACCCCTATGGTGATGGCGTCGCACTGCCTGTGATGTCATGTGTACATAGGACCCCTATGGTGCTGGTGTACGGGTGTCGCACTGCCTGTGATGTCATGTGTACATAGGACCCCTATGGTGCTGGTGTACGGGTGTCGCACTGCCTGTGATGTCATGTGTACATAGGACCCCTATGGTGCTGGTGTACGGGTGTCGCACTGCCTGTGATGTCATGGCCCTGAAGAAGTGCTGGAAGTTGTAGTTTTTAACCACCTGGGGAACCTGAGGAGCGCTGCTCTGAAGAAACCTCTAGATACGCAGTTGTGATTTCTCATTTGTAATATAATCCCTATACAGGGTCCATACCCCCAGCCAGAAGGAGCCGCCTATTACTACAGAGATGAGGTGTGCAACACGGTGATCCTCTGGGGTCACAATCAGTGTTCACTATTGTGTGTCCGGCCGGGGAGCTGCACACACGTCCTCGCCTCTCTCAGTCTTATTACATTGTAGGAAAAATCAATGGTAAGAAGGTTATAGAAAGGCTTTGTGCGAGGAGTGGCGTCCGTGATCCCAGGTCTGCAGCTTACAGCCAGAGCCCAGAATACATTGCTTCATAAAGGTAATAAGGCCCCCCACCCCCCAACTGAGGGGCCGCAGATCGCTTACTTATCCTCTCACATGTCTGTCCTGTGTGAACACGCTCTGAGGCTGGTATTATACGGAGCGATTATCGTTAGAAAAATCGTTAAAACATTCGAATTTGAACGATAATCGTTTCATGTAATAGCAGGCAATGATTAAACGACCAACGAGAAATCGTTGATCGTTTAATAGGATTCGGACCTATTTTTATCGTTTGATCGTTCGCACATCGTTCGCACATTGTTCAGTGGAATAAGAATTCGCAGCTGAAATGTACGCAATACCGACGACTAAACGACCGCAAGAACGATCATAAATAATGATCATCGTTCCATGTAATTGGGCGAACGATTTCGGGTTGTTTGCCTTAGCGGTCGTTTAAGATCGTTTACCGTTAATCGTTGGTCGTCTAAAAATTGCTTGGTGTAATAGTACCCTAAGAGGTTAATAGGCAGAAATCATCCCAAGATACCAGATATATCACTTACTAGAAATGTCAGCAGCATCTCCGTCTGCCTATGGAGGTCCCCCTCCTCCTCTAGCTTCTCCATAGACTTCTACTTGCAGCATGGAGGACATTAAAGAGAAGTGTTGAGCAGTATAAGCTGTCGACCCAACACTAGGGGAGATATAATACTTACTAAGGCTTTCAGTAGTTTCTCTGTCTAACTTTAACCTCCCCTCTACACTAGATGGGGCAGCATGGAAAACATTATAGAGCAGTGCTGAGCAGTGTAAGCTCCAGCACTAGGGGAGATATTACACTTACTAGAGCACTCAGCAACCTCTGTGAGTCTCCTCTCTCCATAGATTCCTTTGGGCAGCTGTAAGCTGATCCCTCTATAACCTATTAAAGGGGCACTCCAGCGATATTTTTGTTCTTTCTTTCAAATCAACTGGTGTCAGAAAGTTATATAGATTTGTAATTTACTTTTCTTTTAAAAAAATTTTTTTCCAGTATGCCAGTACTTATCAGCTTCTGTATATCCTGCAGGAAGTGGTGTATTCTCTCCAGTCTGACACAGTGCTCTCTGCTGCCACCTCTGTCCATGTCAGGAACTGTCCAGAGCAGGAGAGATTTTCTATGGGGATTTGCTGCTGCTCTGGACAGTTCCTGTCATGGACAGAGGGAGCAGCAGAGAGCACTGTGTCAGACTGGAGAGAATACACCACTTCCTGCAGGACATACAGCAGCTGATAAGTACTGAAAGACTGAAGAATATTACATAGAAGTATCTGTATAACTTTCTGAAACCTTTTGATGTGAAAGAAGAGATTTTTGCTGGAGTGCCCCTTAGGGTGATTGAGGGGATGAGGCTGATAAGTGATGAATGTGGGGGGGCAGCACGCCATTCTATATGGATGATGCTGTATGTGCTGCTGGATGGAGGGATGTGCGGCATCAGATGAGCGGAGCACCATGTATCTATATACTGTACACTCCATTGTCCTAAAGGAAGCAGATAAGGCTGTGGAGCCGGCCGGCCACCTCTCGGCCACCTCTTGGCCACCTCTCGGCCACCTCTCGGCCACCTCTCTGCCACCTCTTGGCCACCTCTCTGCCACCTCTTGGCCACCTCTCGGCCACCTCTCTGCCACCTCTTGGCCACCTCTCGGCCACCTCTCAGCCACCTCTCGTCCCCCGACCTTCTCTGCGGCTCCATGTGGAGCAGTTTTCGGCTTTCGCTCTCTATTCTCGCTGTCCGGTTTCTCTGTGAATCTATTTCACAATTTAGATAAATTTCAGCCCTGTGACCCTTTGGTTTGCTGCACGATTCCCGTTTTCTGGCAGTGTTTGCAGCTCATCTTCCTGTACGACCTCCATGATCTCTCACAGCACAGATCTCAATATGGTGAATGCAAGGTCCAGAGGTGCTGCAGTGTGGAGCGCAGCTCTGGAGAGCACTTCACAAGCCTGTCCATTCAGGTCACTGGGGCCGTCGGCCATACGCCGGGCTACACATCAGCTTCCTGTTTCCATAGATTCCCTGGGGACCTGTAACCCGACGTGGGGCTGTACAGGTGATGCCAGCATAGCCATAGTCAGAGGAGACTGACCGAGATCCCTTACAGTGAGCCGGGTCACTGCCACACACAGGTATACTGGGGGATACTAGAGGATATTGTAGAGTACCGGGGGATACTGGAGAGTACCAGGGGATACTGGAGAGTACCGGGGGATACTAGAGGATACTGGGGGATATTGGAGAGTACCGTGGGATACTGGAGAGTACCGGGGGATACTGGAGAGTACCGGGGGATACTGGAGGATACTGGGGAATATTGGAGAGTACGGGGGATACTGGAGGATACTGGGGAATATTGGAGAGTACGGGGGATACTGGAGGATACTGGGGGATATTGGAGAGTACCGGGGGATACTGGAGGATACTGGGGGATATTGGAGAGTACCGGGGGATACTGGAGGATACTGGAGAGTACGGGGAATACTGGAGGATACTGGGGAATATTGGAGAGTACGGGGGATCCAGGAGAGTACGGGGGATACTGGAGGATACTGGGGAATATTGGAGAGTACGGGGGATACTGGAGGATACTGGAGGATACTGGGGGATATTGGAGAGTACCGGGGGATACTGGAGGATACTGGAGAGTACTCCTGGATACTGGAGGATACTGGGGGATACTGGAGGATACTGGGGGATATTGGAGAGTACCAAGGGATACTGGAGGATACTGGGGGATATTGGAGAGTACCGGGGGATACTGGAGGATATTGGGGGATATTGGAGAGTACCAAGGGATACTGGAGGATATTGGAGAGTACGGGGGATACTGGAGGATGCTGGAGAGTACTCCTGAGTCCTGGATACTGGAGAGTACGGGGGATACTGGAGGATACTGGCGGATATTGGAGAGTACTGGAGGATACTGTAGAATACTGGAAGATACTGGAGAATACATGAGGATACTGGTGGATACTGGAGAGTACTGAAGGATACTGGTGGATAGTGGAGAATACTGGAGGATACTGGAGGATACAGGTGGATACTGGATAATACTGGAGAATACATGAGGGTACTGGAGGATACTGGAGAATACTGGAAGATACTGGAGAATACATGAGGATACTGGTGGATACTGGAGAATAAGAACCACTCTAGGTGGACTTAACCAACAACACTCCAAAAAAGGGCCAAAATCCCAAAACTCACCTAAGTGGTTCCAATACTTTTAAAATATAACTTTTAATAGGCTGTTCTGATAAGATTTGTATATATGTATTTCTTGCTAAACTACCCCCCCCCCCACTGTCCCTATAAAGTGACATATAGGTACTATAGAGTGACATACATACTATAGAGTGACATATAGGTACTATAGAGTGGCATATACATACTATAGAGTGACATATAGGTACTATAGAGTGACATATACATACTATAGAGTGACATATACATACTATAGAGTGACATATACATACTATAGAGTGACATATAGGTACTATAGAGTGACATATACATACTATAGAGTGACAAACTGTACACATACTATAGAGTGACATATACATACTATAGAGTGACATATAGGTACTATAGAATGACATATAGGTACTATAGAGTGGCATATACATACTATAGAGTGACATATACATACTATAGAGTGACATATACATACTATAGAATGACATATAGGTACTATAGAGTGACATATACATCCTATAGAGTTACATATAGTTACTATAGAATGACATATAGGTACTATAGAGTGACATATACATACTATAGAATGACATATAGGTACTATAGAGTGACATACATACTATAGAGTGACATATAGGTATTATAGAGTGGCATATACATACTATAGAGTGACATATAGGTACTATAGAGTGACATATACATACTGTAGAGTGACATATACATACTATAGAGTGACATATAGGTACTATAGAGTGACATATAGGTACTATACAGTGACATATACATACTATAGAGTGACATATACATACTATAGAGTGACATATAGGTACTATACAGTGACATATACATACTATAGAGTGACATATACATACTATAGAGTGACATATACATACTGTAGAGTGACATATAGGTACTATAGAGTGACATATACATACTATAGAGTGACATATACATACTATAGAATGACATATACATACTATGGAGTGACATATAGATACTATAGAATGACATATAGGTACTATAGAGTGACATATACATACTATAGAGTTACATATAGTTACTATAGAGTGACATATACATACTATGGAGTTACATATACATACTATAGAGTGACATATACATACTATAGAATGACATATACATACTATGGAGTGACATATACATACTATAGAGTGACATATAGGTACTATAGAGTGACATATACATACTGTAGAGTGACATATACATACTATAGAATGACATATAGGTACTATAGAGTGACATATAGGTACTATAGAGTGACATATACATACTATAGAATGACATATAGGTACTATAGAGTGACATATACATACTATAGAATGACATATAGGTACTATAGAGTTACATATAGTTACTATAGAGTGACATATACATACTATAGAGTGACATATACATACTATAGAGTGACATATAGGTACTATAGAGTGGCATATACATACTATAGAGTGACATATACATACTGTAGAGTGACATATACATACTATAGAGTGACATATACATACTGTAGAGTGACATATACATACTATAGAGTGACATATACATACTGTAGAGTGACATATACATACTATAGAGTGACATATACATACTATAGAGTAACATATAGTTGCTAGAGAGTGACATATACATACTATAGAGTTACATATACATACTATAGAGTGACACATACATACTATAGAGTGACATATAGTTACTATAGAGTGACATATACATACTATAGAGTTACATATACGTGCTATAGAGTGACATACATACTATAGAGTGACATATACATACTGTAGAGTGACATATACTTACTATAGAGTGACATATACATACTATAGAGTGACATATACATACTATGGAGTGACATATACATACTATAGAGTTACATATACGTGCTATAGAGTGACATACATACTATAGAGTGACATATACGTGCTAAAGAGTGACATATACATACTATAGAGTGACATACATACTATAGAGTGACATATACATACTGTAGAGTGACACATACATACTATGGAGTGACATATAGGTACTATAGAGTGACACATACATACTGTACTATGGAGTGACATATAGGTACTATAGAGTGACATACAGTACATACTATAGAGTGACATACATACTATAGAGTGACATACAGTACATACTATAGAGTGACATATACATACTATAGAGTTACATATACATACTATAGAATGACATATAGGTACTATAGAGTGACATATACATACTATAGAGTTACATATAGTTACTATAGAGTGACATATACATACTATAGAGTGACATATACATACTATAGAGTGACATATACATACTATAGAGTGACATATAGGTACTATAGAGTGACATATACATACTATAGAGTGACATATACATACTATAGAGTGACATATAGGTACTATAGAGTGACATATACATACTGTAGAGTGACATATACATACTATGGAGTGACATATAGGTACTATAGAGTGACATATAGGTACTATAGAGTGACATATACATACTATAGAGTGACATATACATACTATAGAGTGACATATAGGTACTATAGAATGACATATAGGTACTATAGAGTGACATATACATACTGTAGAGTGACATATACATACTATAGAGTGACAGTACATACTATAGAGTGACATATACATCCTATAGAGTTACATATAGTTACTAAAGAGTGACATATACATACTAGAGAGTTACATATACATACTATGGAGTGACATATAGGTACTATAGAGTGACATTTACATACTATAGAGTGACATACATACTATAGAGTTACATATACATACTATAGAGTGACATATACATACTATAGAGTTACATATACATACTATGGAGTGACATATAGGTACTATAGAGTGACATATAGGTACTATAGAGTGACATATATATACTATAGAGTGACATATACATACTATAGAATGACATATAGGTACTATAGAGTGACATATACATACTATAGAGTTACATATAGTTACTATAGAGTGACATATACATACTGTAGAGTGACATACATACTATAGAATGCCATATAGGTACTATAGAGTGACATATACATACTATAGAGTTACATATAGTTACTATAGAGTGACATATACATACTGTAGAGTGACATATACATACTATAGAATGACATATAGGTACTATAGAGTGACATATACATACTATAGAGTGACATATAAGTACTATAGAGTGACATATACATACTGTAGAGTGACATATAGATACTATAGAGTGACATATACATACTGTAGAGTGACATATACATACTATAGAGTGACATATAGTTACTATAGAGTGACATATACATACTATAGAGTTACATATACATACTATAGAGTGACACATACATACTATAGAGTGACATATAGTTACTATAGAGTGACATATACATACTATAGAGTTACATATACGTGCTATAGAGTGACATACATACTATAGAGTGACATATACGTGCTATAGAGTGACATATACATACTATAGAGTGACATATACATACTGTAGAGTGACATATACTTACTATAGAGTGACATATACATACTATAGAGTGACACATACATACTATGGAGTGACATATAGGTACTATAGAGTGACACATACATACTGTACTATGGAGTGACATATAGGTACTATAGAGTGACATACAGTACATACTATAGAGTGACATATACATACTATAGAGTGACATACATACTATAGAGTGACATACAGTACATACTATAGAGTGACATATACATACTATAGAGTGACATATACATACTATAGAATGACATATAGGTACTATAGAGTGACATATACATACTATAGAGTGACATATACATACTATAGAATGACATATAGGTACTATAGAGTGACATATACATACTATAGAGTGACATATACATACTGTAGAGTGACATATACATACTATAGAGTGACATATATATACTATAGAGTGAAATAAACAAATAATTAAATAAATAAACATAAATGTATAAATAACTAAATGAATGACGGCCCTTTTAATATCATAGAGCTAACATGATGCCAGAACTGCACCCAGTAACACACTCCTCCAGTTAGACTGCATGCTGGGATGAGGAGGATCCATATGTATCTCTGTATGTTTGTACGATGTTAACCCTCGGATGGCCTGGGCGCTTCACATTGATTCTCTGTATTTCACAGTTCCAGTCTATCTTGGCTTCACACACCGGACGCGTCCGTCCACACCAGCCTGAGACGCCTGAGCTCAGCAATAGACGGATTACAATACCATTGATTCTTATTAGCATATCAGCCGGGATTGTCGGCCAGTCTGGCTAGGCCAGCACTCCGTCTATTTAGGAATCAGGAAGCTTTGCACAAACTTTACTAACAGTCTGACAAGTATTGAGCGCCAAACGCCGGTCACAAAGACGCTTCAGCAAGTGATGGATACGGAAATGTATAAGGAATAAAAATCTAATAGATTTGATCCTTCACATATAATTCAGACAGATTGATGAGCTGGTATACTACACCTGAAGACCTGAAGTCTAGGGGGAAACTAGTTGTGGTGGCGGTGTGTTAGGTTTTTATCTGCTACTTCCACAGTTCCTATATCCCAGTAGTCTGCAGCTATTTGGGAAGATCTGAGTACCAGCGGCTGGTGGACTAAAGTATATACATTACACCAGTGCTTCCCAACCTTTTCCCCCTCGGGGCGCCCCTACTAAATAATGTTCTACAAAATAGGAAAACGGTCATACAGGGACTGACAGGTGACGTCTTCTTTGATCTGAGGCGTCACTTTCCCTTTTCCTCTCCATCCGGCCCAGACCTCCATGATGATTCCTTCCAGATATGTTTCATCCCCTCAGAACCTGCGAGACAAACAATTTAGGCTCCGCACATTTCTAGCAGCTTCCTTCCCTTCCTCCCTCCTGTAGGCTCCATAGTAACTGCACTGTGTGGGATGCCCCCTGTATGTAGGATCCCCCGCTGTGCCCCCTGTATGTAGGATCCCCTGCTGTGCCCCCTGTATGTAGGATCCCCTGCTGTGCCCCCTGTATGTAGGATCCCCTGCTGTGCCCCCTGTATGTAGGATTCCCTGCTGTGCCCCCTGTATGTAGGATCCCCTGCTGTGCCCCCTGTATGTAGGATCCCCTGCTGTGCCCCCTGTATGTAGGATTCCCTGCTGTGCCCCCTGTATGTAGGATTCCCTGCTGTGCCCCCTGTATGTAGGATTCCCTGCTGTGCCCCCTGTATGTAGGATCCCCTGCTGTGCCCCCTGTATGTAGGATTCCCTGCTGTGCCCCCTGTATGTAGGATCCCCTGCTGTGCCCCCTGTATGTAGGATCCCCTGCTGTGCCCCCTGTATGTAGGATTCCCTGCTGTGCCCCCATGAGCTAATAATGCCCCTAGAGGTGCCCCCCATGAACTAATAATGCCCCCAGAGATGCCCCCATATACTAATAATGCCCCCTGCTCTGCCCCTTAAAAAAAACAAACATCCTACTCACCTAATCCGCGCTGTGCAGGCAGCAGCTCTTCCTCTTCCTCGGGCTCCATCTTGTGAGCCGCAGGGACGGGACTTCTGGCAGTCGTGATGACGTCACATGATCACACCTGCCGGAGATGTCACGGCCCGGCCTCCCATAGGCTGCTGGTATGAAGTGTCGGCGGCCTATGGGAGTGAGTATAGGAGCAGGACGCTGACAGGTCCTGCTCCTATATTCTGCTCACTTTAATGTTCTGCCCGCTCAATGTGCTCATAGTGCGGGCGGAACATGAAAGTGATCTGTGCATCCCGAGAAGCTGCGCGGCCGCAGCTTCTCGGGATGCTTAAAGAGACAGCGCTTATTTCCCACCGGGATCCCGCGGCACCCCTGGCGGGTTCTCCCGGCACACCAGTGTGCTGCGGCACCCCGGTTGGGAAACGCTGCATTAGAGAACTGTGGGAGAGTGATTTTAACTTTTTCACGGTGTTCATTGATTTTATAGTACAATATTACTTATTAATAGCTAAGTTTTATATATAGTGTTAAGGGGTGATCCGGGGCCCTCTGGGTGTGATATTTGGCATACTCCATGGCTCACATGGCCCTGCACATCCTTCAGACTCCTCAGGGGCGCTGTCCTGTTTGTACATGAGGAGCAGCACTGTAGCATTATACCTGGCCTCTATATGACTGGTGTATGCCATTTATCACCAGTGATGTCTCCATTCACTGTACACACACAGAAGAGAGGATCCTTCCCCCCATAGCTCCCCAGAAGCAGCTGCATGGAGGACATTATAGAGCAGTCCTGAGCAGTGTGAATCTTACATTGGGGAGAAATAACATTCAGCAGATTTTCTGTGCCCCTCTGTAGCTCTGTAGCTCCTCTTCCCCTTCTCCTCATCAGAGGCATATAGGCAGTATGGAGCCATTATAGAGAAGCATAGGCTGTGAACCTGGGTTGGGTCTAATACTTATTATAGGCCCCTGTAGTTTGTCTGCAATATCTCTATTTGCTTTTGTGTCTCTTTGCAGCTCCCTCTTCCTCTTCCCCTCCCTATCGACCTCTATAGGCAGTATGGAAGACATTATAGAGCAGTACAGAGCTGAGAAAGATGTCAATCAGCATTAGTGGGAGTGCCCCACTCTACAGCTCCCTCCTACTTCTCCCTTCTCTATAGATTTCTATAGGCAGCATGGAGGACATTATACAGCAGTACTGAGCAGTGCAATCTGTGAATCCATCGCATAGAGAGATGTGAAGCTTTCAGCAGCTTCTCTGTCTCTTTGCTACCTTGTTTTTGCATCCCATTTCCATAGAGGTCTATGAGCAGCTGTAACCTGATCACTCAGTGAGCTGATTTGTCTTGGATTTGAGTAGAGTGAACAATGAGTTTGGGAGGGGGAAGGAATCAGCATTTCGACATGTTATAACGTTTCTTATAGCCACTTGTATCATTTAGGAGAGGTTTATTTATCGCTGGCGTCCGATCTGCAGTGATTTAGTCCGTGTTGGTGACAGGTTACAGGTCATTCGGCTGCGTCCCATTACAAGGCTCTGTCTGACAGGTGTTAGTAGGACGGGCCCCTGATATTGGGCCCGGTGCAGCTTCCTCCCCCCGTGATCTCTGATGTAAAGTGCAGTAAATGACGGTTTTCCACGATGAACAGAAGGGGATTTAATTAGAAGTGGAGGACAGCGCCGCCGATGCCGCCTTATACAATGTATCATCTCATCTCCCCATGTAACATGTTGTTAATTAAATTTTAGGAACATTAATTTTATTGCTGTCAGATATTTTTTTTTGCCCACCGGGAAGGATGCGTCCATTACGGCGGTCCGCTCCGCCAGCTTAAAGCGGAGAAACAAATAAATGGCAGCGCTGATCCGGATCTCACCAAGCAAATAACGCTGAGCCAGTCTTAATGGGCGTCTGTGCTTTATTAACTCTGCGTTTCTGGGCTGTTTTTCATTAGGTGAAACGTTGAGATCTAATTGCTGCCTGCAATCCCCCCTCACCGCCCCCCATCCTCCGCCTTAATAATTCATTCACTGGAACAGATTAGAGGGCGGCGAGTTATTAACCTGAATCTCCGCATCTGGACCCATTTGTTACACACGGTTTTATTACTGAGACTCCATCATGCTTGTTGTAAAACTACCCCTCCCGTCCTGCCCTGACAGGCCACCCCATACACAGGGTAGGGCCCCCAACGTGGGACTGTGTGCATCCTGCCGCCATCTCCTCCCCAGGTAAGTGACATACCCGCCATCCACATGATGGAGAATGGGACCCATCAGGATAGACTCCTCCTTCCATTGCTCTATGATCCAGTTCTGATGGCCATTGTAGACACTTCTGGGGGTGGACAGGGGTCACATGTGCTTTGACCAGTCTGAGGGCCCTACATACAATAAAGGTGCCATGTCCTGTGTAATCTGACTCCTTTCTATCATAGCCAGCAGGAACTTCATGTAAACCCTTCACATACACATCAATGAGCCTTTGGCCCCATGACCCTGTCCCCAGTCACTGTTTGTCTATCCTTGGACTCCACCACCCTGCTCCTGGTCACCATTTGTCCTTCCTTGGATCCCAATATTACCCTTGTCACCAGTTGTCCTTTCTGGGGCCACAGGACCCTATCCCTAGTCACTCATTGTTCTCCCTTGAACTCAATTAACCAGTCCCCATTTACCGATTTTCCTCCATTGGACTCCACTACCCTGTCCCTAGTCACCAGTTCTCCTCCCTTGGATCCCATTGCCCTGTCCCCTGTCTCCAGTTGTCCTCCCTTTAAACACATTACCCTGTCTCTAGTCACTGGTTGTCCTTCCTTGGATCCTATCACCCTGTTCCTAGTCACTGGTTGTCCTTCCTTGAATCACATTATTACCCTGACCCTAGTCACCCGTTTTCCTCTCTTGGACTCCACTACCCCATCCCCAGTCTTCAGTTGTCCTTCCTTGGTCCCCAGAACCCCGTCCCCAGTCACTGGTCGTCCTTCCTTGGCTCCCAGGACCCTGCCACCAGTCACTGGTCGTCCTTCCTTGGCTCCCAGGACCCCGCCCCCAGTCACTGGTTGTCCTTCCTTGGCTCCCAGGACCCCGTCCCCAGTCACTGGTTGTCCTTCCTTGGCTCCCAGGACCCCGTCGTTGATCACCAGTTGTCTTTGCTTGGCCCCCAGGACCCCGTCCCTGGTCACTGATTGTCCTTCCTTGGAGCACTACTAGTTGACACAAACCACTGCATACTGGAACCATTACTGTTGGCTCTTCAGGACATGATGGGAGTTGTAGTTTTTCGGCAGCTGTATAGTCACAGGTTGAAGACTCCTGGTCTAGTGTCTTAGAAGCTGTAGGTCTTGGTTACCATGTCCCATCATTGGTTCAGTTCCCTGGTCATCTGGACTACTGGCTGGTGGCAGGGCTGTATTACCAGCTGCTGCTGCCCTAGGCACTAAACCTGAAGACTCCCCATCTACACGCACCTATTGGCGATACCAGACCTGACCAATACCACCATACCCCCCACCCCCTGGAAAAGACACCAGATTTACTGGCAAGTCTGAACGGGAGGAGGGAAACTAAAAAAATAAAAACACCAAAATTATTTTTTTCTGTCCCCCTGCTCCCTGGTGCTGCCCCAATGCAGGGTGCTGCCCTAGGCACCGGACCACGGGTGCCTAATGGTAAATACGGCCCTGGCTGGTGGAGTGACGCGTGGCATGTGGTTGGGCACCGCCAGTAATGAGGCATTTGTAGTGTATCCAGGAGACCTATCAGTCACAGACCTGTCACAGACGGGCGTGCGTGTCCCTGTTTTTCCCCGGTCTGCCGCTGTATATTGCTTGTGCATAGTGAATGGATTTTATATAATCTTCCTAATTGATGTTCTGTGATGCAGCGCAGCGCTCGCCTGGGGGAATGAGTGGAGTGGCGGTGCAGGGCCGCGTGCGCTGTAATTCTTAATGTTTTATTATTTCACGTGTAATGGCACTTAAGGGCACCTACTAAATATTTTAATAGAGCCTCTAGTTGTGTGTTATTTCTAATAGCTTTCCACAAGCCAACGTGCGGCCGGAGACCTCATCTGATTTAAAGGGGAATCGACACTTTACTAAAGCAAGAAAGTAGTTTTCATAGACATGTGTGAAATTCACGGAACAAGAATTGGTTTATGGAAATCCATGTCAGCGGATGGCGGGATGGGCAGCCATGGTTTAGTGGCTACAACTGGCAAAACACCTAAACATGCGTAGTATCCCAGACTAATTGTTCCAGCTTCCGTCCCTCCATACACATGCGTAGTGTCCCAGACCCTGTGTTCCAGCTTCCATCCCTCCATACACATGTGTAGTGTCCCAGACCAATTGTTCCAGCTTCCGTCCCTCCATACACATGCGTAGTGTCCCAGACCCAGTGTTCCAGCTGCCGTCCCTCCATACACATGCGTAGTGTCCCAGTCCCTGTGTTCCAGCTTCCGTCCCTCCATACACATGCGTAGTGTCCCAGTCCCTGTGTTCCAGCTTCTATCCCTCCATACACATGCGTAGTGTCCCAGTCCCTGTGTTCCAGCTTCTATCCCTCCATACACATGCGTAGTGTCCCAGTCCCTGTGTTCCAGCTTCTATCCCTCCATACACATGCGTAGTGTCCCAGTCCCTGTGTTCCAGCTTCCGTCCCTCCATACACATGCGTAGTGTCCCAGACCCTGTGTTCCAGCTTCCATCCCTCCATACACATGTGTAGTGTCCCAGACCAATTGTTCCAGCTTCCGTCCCTCCATACACATGCGTAGTGTCCCAGACCCAGTGTTCCAGCTGCCGTCCCTCCATACACATGCGTAGTGTCCCAGTCCCTGTGTTCCAGCTTCCGTCCCTCCATACACATGCGTAGTGTCCCAGTCCCTGTGTTCCAGCTTCTATCCCTCCATACACATGCGTAGTGTCCCAGTCCCTGTGTTCCAGCTTCTATCCCTCCATACACATGCGTAGTGTCCCAGTCCCTGTGTTCCAGCTTCTATCCCTCCATACACATGCGTAGTGTCCCAGTCCCTGTGTTCCAGCTTCCGTCCCTCCATACACATGCGTAGTGTCCCAGACCCTGTGTTCCAGCTTCCGTCCCTCCATACACATGTGTAGTGTCCCAGACCAATTGTTCCAGCTTCCGTCCCTCCATACACATGCGTAGTGTCCCAGACCCAGTGTTCCAGCTTCCGTCCCTCCATACACATGCGTAGTGTCCCAGTCCCTGTGTTCCAGCTTCCGTCCCTCCATACACATGCGTAGTGTCCCAGTCCCTGTGTTCCAGCTTCTATCCCTCCATACACATGCGTAGTGTCCCAGTCCCTGTGTTCCAGCTTCTATCCCTCCATACACATGCGTAGTGTCCCAGTCCCTGTGTTCCAGCTTCTATCCCTCCATACACATGCGTAGTGTCCCAGTCCCTGTGTTCCAGCTTCTATCCCTCCATACACATGCGTAGTGTCCCAGTCCCTGTGTTCCAGCTTCCGTCCCTCCATACACATGCGTAGTGTCCCAGTCCCTGTGTTCCAGCTTCTATCCCTCCATACACATGCGTAGTGTCCCAGACCCAGTGTTCCAGCTTCCGTCCCTCCATACACATGCGTAGTGTCCCAGACCCTGTGTTCCAGCTTCCGTCCCTCCATACACATGCGTAGTGTCCCAGTCCCTGTGTTCCAGCTTCTGTCCCTCCATACACATGCGTAGTGTCCCAGACCAATTGTTCCAGCTTCCATCCCTCCATACACATGTGTAGTGTCCCAGTCCCTGTGTTCCAGCTTCCATCCCTCCATACACATGTGTAGTGTCCCAGTCCCTGTGTTCCAGCTTCCGTCCCTCCATACACATGTGTAGTGTCCCAGACCCTGTGTTCCAGCTTCCGTCCCTCTATACACATGCGTAGTGTCCCAGACCTTGTGTTCCAGCTTCCGTCCCTCCATACACATGTGTAGTGTCCCAGACCCTGTGTTCCAGCTTCCGTCCCTCCATACACATGCGTAGTGTCCCAGACCTTGTGTTCCAGCTTCCGTCCCTCCATACACATGCGTAGTGTCCCAGTCCCTGTGTTCCAGCTTCTATCCCTCCATACACATGCGTAGTGTCCCAGACCCAGTGTTCCAGCTTCCGTCCCTCCATACACATGCGTAGTGTCCCAGTCCCTGTGTTCCAGCTTCTATCCCTCCATACACATGCGTAGTGTCCCAGACCCAGTGTTCCAGCTTCCGTCCCTCCATACACATGTGTAGTGTCCCAGACCCTGTGTTCCAGCTTCCGTCCCTCCATACACATGCGTAGTGTCCCAGTCCCTGTGTTCCAGCTTCCGTCCCTCTATACACATGCGTAGTGTCCCAGACCCAGTGTTCCAGCTTCCGTCCCTCTATACACATGTGTAGTGTCCCAGACCCAGTGTTCCAGCTTCCGTCCCTCTATACACATGCGTAGTGTCCCAGACCCTGTGTTCCAGCTTCCATCCCTCCATACACATGCGTAGTGTCCCAGACCCTGTGTTCCAGCTTCCGTCCCTCCATACACATGCGTAGTGTCCCAGACTAATTGTTCCAGCTTCCATCCCTCCATACACATGCGTAGTGTCCCAGTCCCTGTGTTCCAGCTTCCATCCCTCCATACACATGCGTAGTGTCCCAGTCCCTGTTCTCCAGCTTCCTTCCCTCCATACACATGCGTAGTGTCCCAGTCCCTGTGTTCCAGCTTCCATCCCTCCATACACATGTGTAGTGTCCCAGTCCCTGTGTTCCAGCTTCCGTCCCTCCATACACATGCGTAGTGTCCCAGTCCCTGTGTTCCAGCTTCCATCCCTCCATACACATGCGTAGTGTCCCAGACCCTGTGTTCCAGCTTCCATCCCTCCATACACATGCGTAGTGTCCCAGTCCTTGTGTTCCAGCTTCCGTCCCTCTATACACATGTGTAGTGTCCCAGACCAATTGTTCCAGCTTCCATCCCTCCATACACATGCGTAGTGTCCCAGACCCTGTGTTCCAGCTTCCATCCCTCCATGCACATGCGTAGTGTCCCAGACCCTGTGTTCCAGCTTCCGTCCCTCTATACACATGCGTAGTGTCCCAGACCCTGTGTTCCAGCTTCCGTCCCTCTATACACATGCGTAGTGTCCCAGTCCCTGTGTTCCAGCTTCCGTCCCTCCATACACATGCGTAGTGTCCCAGACCCTGTGTTCCAGCTTCCATCCCTCCATGCACATGCGTAGTGTCCCAGACCCTGTGTTCCAGCTTCCGTCCCTCTATACACATGCGTAGTGTCCCAGACCCTGTGTTCCAGCTTCCGTCCCTCCATACACATGCGTAGTGTCCCAGTCCCTGTGTTCCAGCTTCTGTCCATAGACAAGTTTTTGTGTGGCAGTAAACAACCCTTTGTCATCTGTATGGAGAAGACTTTGTATTTTACATTCATTGTATACACTGAGATACAACAGCAGTGTAAGTTAAGGCTTAATATTTGCATATTCTGTGTAACAGATGAGTGATGCCTTGGTCACATGATACATGATAAGTTATTTATACATAATTTTCTAGGACAGCAGTGGGAGGCTTCATAGTCTGACCCCCTTGGAATAACACAGGATAAGATGCAGGAACCCGATATCTGCAGTTATGAGAAGATACAGCTTGTTTAGACTCTGTCATATGCCGACGTGTTCATACAGAATGGTGCATCACATGCATGCGCAACTCACTGGGGGGTGCATGATGATGGGGATTGAAGACTCCTCTGTCTCCTCCAGATAACTCAGTGGGGATTATCCCCATTCTGTGTCAAAGTAACAAGTTAGTAAGGTATAATGGACTGCGCCCCCCATGAGGTATAATGCACTGTGCCCCCCCATGAGGTATAATGCACTGTGCCCCCCATGAGGTATAATGCACTGTGCCCCCCAATGAGGTATAATGCACTGTGCCCCCCATGAGGTATAATGCTCTGTGCCCCTCCATGAGGTATAATGCTCTGTGCCCCCCAATGAGGTATAATACACTGTGCCCCCCATGAGGTATAATGCTCTGTGCCCCCCCATGAGATATAATGCTCTGTGCCCCCCAATGAGGTATAATACACTGTGCCCCCCATGAGGTATAATGCACTGTGCCCCCCATGAGGTATAATGCACTGTGCCCCCCAATGAGGTATAATGCACTGTGCCCCCCATGAGGTATAATGCACTGTGCCCCTCCATGAGGTATAATGCACTGTGCCCCCCATGAGGTATAATGCACTGTGCCCCCCAATGAGGTATAATGCTCTGTGCCCCCCAATGAGGTATAATACACTGTGCCCCCCATGAGGTATAATGCACTGTGCCCCCCATGAGGTATAAAGCAATGTGCCCCCCATGAGGTATAATGCTCTGTGCCCCCCCCATGAGGTATAATGCACTGTGCCCCCCATGAGGTATAATGCTCTGTGCCCCCCATAAGATATAATGCACTGTGCCCCCCCATGAGGTATAATGCACTGTGCCCCCCATGAGGTATAATGCTCTGTGCCCCCCAATGAGGTATAATGCACTGTGCCCCCCATAAGGTATAATGCACTGTGCCCCCCAATGAGGTATAATACACTGTGCCCCCCATGAGGTATAATGACTGCTGGGCCCCCCTGGATCCTAGTTTGAGCCCGGGGCCCTGACAGCTGTACTGCCAATACTGCCGTGATTGTGGCCCTGCATGTGGCCCCTCCAGTCTATATCTACAGCCAGGCCCGGAAATCATTGCCGGCTCCTATACCCTGCACATGTGGCCCCTCCAGTCTATATCTACAGCCAGGCCCGGACATCATTGCCGGCTCCTATACCCTGCACATGTGGCCCCTCCAGTCTATATCTACAGCCAGGCCCTGGACATCATTGCCGGCTCCTATACCCTGCACATGTGGCCCCTCCAGTCTATATCTATAGCCAGGCCAGAACATCATTGCCGGCTCGTATACCCTGCACATGTGGCCCCTCCAGTCTATATCTATAGCCAGGCCCGGACATCATTGCCGGCTCCTATACCCTGCACATGTGGCCCCTCCAGTCTATATCTATAGCCAGGCCCGGACATCATTGCCGGCTCATATACCCTGCACATGTGGCCCCTCCAGTCTATGCCTACAGCCAGGCCCGGACATCGTTGCCGGCTCGTATACCCTGCACATGTGGCCCCTCCAGTCTATATCTATAGCCAGGCCCGGACATCATTGCCGGCTCCTATACCCTGCACATGTGGCCCCTCCAATCTATATCTACAGCCAGGCCCGGACATCATTGCCGGCTCCTATACCCTGCACATGTGGCCCCTCCAGTCTATATCTATAGCCAGGCCCGGACATCATTGCCGGCTCCTATACCCTGCACATGTGGCCCCTCCAGTCTATATCTATAGCCAGGCCCGGACATCGTTGCCGGCTCCTATACCCTGCACATGTGGCCCCTCCAGTCTATATCTACAGCCAGGCCCGGACATCATTGCCGGCTCCTATACCCTGCACATGTGGCCCCTCCAGTCTATATCTATAGCCAGGCCCGGACATCATTGCCGGCTCCTATACCCTGCACATGTGGCCCCTCCAGTCTATATCTATAGCCAGGCCCGGACATCGTTGCCGGCTCCTATACCCTGCACATGTGGCCCCTCCAGTCTATATCTACAGCCAGGCCCGGACATCATTGCCGGCTCCTATACCCTGCACATGTGGCCCCTCCAGTCTATATCTATAGCCAGGCCCGGACATCATTGCCGACTCGTATAACGCTGCAATGTTAGACCAGCCCTTTTACGACTAATCCCCCCCCCCCGCCCCGCGTATACTGCCATAGCAACGCTATCTCCGGCTGCGCTCTCTGCCTCTCATTAGCACTCACCGGTAAATGAGGCGGCTCATTGTGTGTGCGTTATGTCTTCAAAAGAGCGGCAGGTGACAAGTGGCGTAATGAGTGCCGGGAATCTCGCTCTTCGCTCGCCTCGTGTTTCCCCTTACAAATAACGCAATTGTTAAACAGTCAGAAAATGTCAAATCAACACAGAGCCGGAGTTGCCATAGAGAAGTCCTACAAAGGAGGATTGTGGCGGCTTTTAGACTACGCTCCATACAGAAGGCGAGCGGCGCCCCCCGGGGGGGTTGAATAATTCTGCCTAAAATTTTATGAAGGAAGAAAAAACCCTGTTCGTCACCTGGTTGTGTGACCCCGAGGACGGAGCGGCGTGCGTCACTACGGACATCGTATAGGAGACAATGAGTCTGTCTGGGAACGGTGGTGCAGGAGCGCAGGAGGGGGTGACGGATCGCTGCCGATTGCAGTTCTTGGATATAGAGAGGTCAGGGCAGGTGGACGCAGATATGGCGGTTACAATGTCCCCGAATGATTCCGTGTAACGGGGGATGTCACAGCATCTATTAGGATTACCCAGCATGCAGTTTGCTAGACGCCATTATAGAGAGCCATGGACCCAATTGGCTTCTATGAGACAGCGATGTTGGCAGTAACCTGTGTATGGGCACAGCGCTACCTAGTGGGGGTTGGGGGCTGGTATGAACGGATACGTTTGTGATCATCGCTGCGGCCTCCTCCTCATACATTGTTGTTTCTAGCACCTTCTGTCCCCGCGGGATCCAGTGTGAGCGTGATGGGTGACTCCTCCATCCAGATCCGACAGACCCTCTCCACGTTGTCTACACCACGCTTGGCGTCTTGTCTCCTTAAAGCTGCGGCCGCAGAGAAATCCAGAGAAATCCGCACCTTGTAATTTGTTTTAGGATAAAGAAATGACAGCAAAATCTTTAACAACCTAATTTAGAGAGAAGATCAGCAAAGCGGCGGAGACATTGTGCCGCGTTCAGCGTTCTGCTGCCGTATACCCAGGTGCTTTGTAGAGGTGTAAAGACGAACATTGATCCTAAACTGCAGACATGGTGGCTCCTCTACCTGTTATGCTGGACGTTCCACTTACGTCCACTATTTAGTATGTATTATGGGGGAGAGATACTGTCTATATAGAGAAACATGGCCGGTCGGATGGATCTAGATCCCTATAGAGAAACATGGCCGGTCAGATGGACCCAGATCTCTATACAGAAACATGGCCGGTCAGATGGATCTAGATCTCTATAGAGAAACATGGCCGGTCAGATGGATCCAGATCTCTACAGGGAAACATGGCCGGTCAGATGGATCCAGATCTCTATAGAGAAACATGGCCGGTCAGATGGATCCATATCTCTATAGAGAAACATGGCCGGTCAGATGGATCCAGATCTCTATAGAAAAACATGGCCGGTCAGATGGATCCAGATCTCTATAGAGAAACATGGCCGGTCAGATGGATCCAGATCTCTATAGAGAAACATGGCCGGTCAGATGGATCCAGATCTCTACAATGAAACATGGCCGGTCAGATGGATCCAGATCTCTATAGAGAAACATGGCCGGTCAAATGGATCCAGATCTCTGTAGAGAAACATGGCCGGTCAGATGGATGCAGATCTGTACAGGGAAACATGGCCGGTCAGATGGATCCAGATCTCTATAGAGAAACATGGCCGGTCAGATGGATCAAGATCTCTATAGAGAAACTTGGCCGGACAGATGGATCCAGATCTCTACAGAGAAACATGACCGGTCAGATGGATCCAGAGCTCTACAGAGAAACATGGCCGGTCAGATGGATGCAGATCTCTATAGAGAAACATGGCCGGTCAGATGGATGCAGATCTCTATAGAGAAACATGGCCGGTCAGATGGATCCAGATCTCTATAGAGAAACATGGCCGGTCAGATGGATCTAGATCTCTATAGAGAAACATGGCCGGTCAGATGGATCCAGAGCTCTATAGAAAAACATGGCCGGTCAGAAGGATCCAGATCTCTCCAGAGAAACATGGACGGTCAGATGGATCCAGATCTCTATAGAGAAACATGGCCAGACAGATGGATCCAGATCTCTGTGAAGAAACATGGCCGGTCAGATGGATCCAGATCTCTATAGAGAAACATGGCCGGTCAGATGGATCCAGATCTCTATAGAGAAACATGGCTGGTCAGATGGATCCAGATCTCTATAGAGAAACATGGCCGGTCAGATGGATTCAGATCTCTATAGAGAAACATGGCCGGTCAGATGGATCCAGATCTCTATAGAGAAACATGGCCGGTCAGATGGATCCAGATCTCTATAGAGAAACATGGCCGGTCAGATGGATCCAGATCTCTATAGAGAAACATGGTCGGTCAGATGGATCCAGATCTCTATAGAGAAACATGGCCGGTCAGATGGATCCAGATCTATATAGAGAAACATGACCGGTCAGATGGATCCAGATCTCTACAGGGAAACATGGCCGGTCAGATGGATCCAGATCTCTATAGAGAAACATGGCCGGTCAAATGGATCCAGATCTCTGTAGAGAAACATGGCCGGTCAGATGGATGCAGATCTGTACAGGGAAACATGGCCGGTCAGATGGATCCAGATCTCTATAGAGAAACATGGCCGGTCAGATGGATCCAGATCTCTATAGAGAAACTTGGCCGGACAGATGGATCCAGATCTCTACAGAGAAACATGACCGGTCAGATGGATCCAGAGCTCTACAGAGAAACATGGCCGGTCAGATGGATGCAGATCTCTATAGAGAAACATGGCCGGTCAGATGGATGCAGATCTCTATAGAGAAACATGGCCGGTCAGATGGATCCAGATCTCTATAGAGAAACATGGCCGGTCAGATGGATCTAGATCTCTATAGAGAAACATGGCCGGTCAGATGGATCCAGAGCTCTATAGAAAAACATGGCCGGTCAGAAGGATCCAGATCTCTCCAGAGAAACATGGACGGTCAGATGGATCCAGATCTCTATAGAGAAACATGGCCAGACAGATGGATCCAGATCTCTGTGAAGAAACATGGCCGGTCAGATGGATCCAGATCTCTATAGAGAAACATGGCCGGTCAGATGGATCCAGATCTCTATAGAGAAACATGGCTGGTCAGATGGATCCAGATCTCTATAGAGAAACATGGCCGGTCAGATGGATTCAGATCTCTATAGAGAAACATGGCCGGTCAGATGGATCCAGATCTCTATAGAGAAACATGGCCGGTCAGATGGATCCAGATCTCTATAGAGAAACATGGCCGGTCAGATGGATCCAGATCTCTATAGGGAAACATGGCCCGTCAGATGGATCCAGATCTCTATAGGGAAACATGGCGGTCAGATGGATCCAGATCTCTATAGAGAAACTTGGCCGGTCAGATGGATCTCAGACTTGTCCTCTCGAGTGAAGAGTATAACTGCATAGTACTGAGTGGAGTTACATAAGCCTACAAAAGGACACTGGTTGACCTCAGGGAGATCAACCAAAACACCGCAGAGACACCATCACGTGTCTTAACGTCAGTGTATTCTAGAACATTGCCCCCTGGGAAATTAAATATGCAAAAGAACACTGCAGAGACACCATCACGTATCTCGACGTCAGTGAACTAGCCAGACCTTCCTCTGGGAAGGAACAACCAAGCCAAGGAATATCTCTAATCAAGGAAACCACCCAAGCAAGGTATCCATCCACAGACAGCCGTTTTGGGGTTTTTGCCCCTCATCAGTGTGGAGTAGGTTTCTGGCCCAGGGGGCAATGTTCTAGAATACACTGACGTTGAGACACATGATGGTGTCTCTGCGGTGTTTTGGTTGATCTCCCTGAGGTCAACCAGCATCCTTTTGCATGCACTTACTAGTCATTGCTCCTACTAGCTAGAAACCTACTCCACACTGATGAGGGGAAAACCCCCAAAACAGCTGTCTGTGGATAGATACCTTGCTTAGGTGGTTTCCTTAATTGGAGACATTCCTTGGCTTGGTTGTTCCTTGCGGGGCCTCATCTAGCTCAGGGCTTCATCTAGCCCGGGGCCTCATCTAGCACAGGGGCCTCATCTAGCACAGGGGCCTCATCTAGCGCAGGGGCCTCATCTAGCACAGGGGCCTCATCTAGCACAGGGCCTCATCTAGCACGGAGTCTCATCTAGCACAGGGCCTCATGTAGTTTGGGGCATCATCTAGCACAGGGCCTCATCTAGCACGGGGTCTCATCTAGCACAGGGCCTCATCTAGCACAGGGGCCTCATCTAGCACAGGGGCCTCATCTAGCACAGGGCCTCATCTAGCATAGGGTCTCATCTAGCTCGGGGCCTCATCTAGCATAGGGTCTCATCTAGCACAGGGCCTCATCTAGCACAGGGCCTCATCTAGCACAGGGCCTCATCTAGCACAGGGGCCTCATCTAGCACAGGGGCCTCATCTAGCACAGGGCCTCATCTAGCATAGGGTCTCATCTAGCTCGGGGCCTCATCTAGCATAGGGTCTCATCTAGCACAGGGCCTCATCTAGCACAGGGCCTCATCTAGCACAGGGCCTCATCTAGCACAGGGCCTCATCTAGCACAGGGCCTCATCTAGCACAGGGGCCTCATCTAGCACAGGGGACTCATCTAGCACAGGGCCTCATCTAGCCTGGGGCCTCATCTAGCACAGGGGCCTCATCTAGCACAGGGCCTCATCTAGCATAGGGTCTCATCTAGCTCGGGGCCTCATCTAGCACAGGGCCTCATCTAGCACAGGGCATGCTGGCACTTGTCTTGCAGTCTCACCTCGTCTATTATTGTGTTCTCAGTCGGGGAGGAGGCCGGAGCGTTCCCGCTGACCCTTCCCCGTTCTCTTCTGAAATCCTGCAACGTGATCAGCACAATCCAATATTATATTACAGCTTCCTGCACTTATTCCTCTCCTGACGATTCCTCGTCCACCGCTCATTAAAGGGGAAGGAGCAGCCAGAGAGGCAGCTGCGGCCCATCCCGGCCACCGCGGACAACATGTCATTAACCCTTTCTGCTCACTGTACACACACGATTGGGTATAGAAATATTTGTGTCTTCAGCTATCAGGGCATGCTGGGAGTTGTAGTTGTGCTGCAGTCTGGGAGTTGTAGTTGTGCTGCGGGCTGGGAGTTGTAGTTGTTCTGCGGGCTGGGAGTTGTAGTTGTTCTGCGGGCTGGAAGCTGTAGTTTTGCTGCAGGCTGGGAGCTGTAGTTGTGCTGCAGGCTGGGAGTTGTAGTTGTGCTGCAGGCTGGGAGCTGTAGTTGTGCTGCAGGCTGGGAGTTGTAGTTGTTCTGCAGGCTGGGAGTTGTAGTTGTGCTGCAGGCTGGGAGCTGTAGTTGTGCTGCAGGCTGGGAGTTGTAGTTGTGCTGCGGGCTGGGAGTTGTAGTTGTGCTGCAGGCTGGGAGTTGTAGTTGTTCTGCAGGCTGGGAGTTGTAGTTGTTCTGCAGGCTGGGAGTTGTAGTTGTGCTGCGGGCTGGAAGCTGTAGTTTTGCTACAGGCTGGGAGCTGTACTGTTAATAATAGACATTATGGGAGTATTATCGGCTGGTGAGGTGGAGCAGGTGACGTCATCCAGACCTGAGATCTGATGACATGTATTATAATGTTATTACAGGTCACCAGGTGTTACATAGATGTAGGCCGGAGTGATGCATACTGTATATACTGTGTATGAACACCAGGGGGCAGCTTTCTCCTAGTAATACATACAGACTCCTGACCAGCAGTGGATATGCGGCTGCTGTGTATACTGTAGTATATAGCTATAGGGCCATGTATACCACCCCGCCTGCTCCGTACAGACTGCAGGGATGAGATGCGGTGTATACTGTAGTATATAGCTATAGGGCTGTATACCACCCCGCCTGCTCCGTACAGACTGCAGGGATGAGATGCGGTATATACTGTAGTATATAGCTATAGGGCCATGTATACCATCCCGCCTGCTCCGTACATGAGGTGACGCTAGTGTAGGGGGCAGTGACCTGTGCTCTGTGGACCATGAGATGAGGGGGTGCAGATATATATATATATATATATATATATATATATATATTTATATATATATATACCCCCATATATAAGGATATACATGACAGTCGGCAGACGACATCCCGCTCCACCTGCTCCGGCAGATCCCCCAGGGGACGCCCACAAGTCTCGTCTTGTACAGTCACTTCTTATAATGAACGTCTAAAGATCGCTCCAAGACGACGGATAATGACTTTGTTATGAAAACAAGAGAACCAGGAAGAAGGCGACAAATATATAGAGAGCGCACAATGAGGTTATAGAGAGGGGCCCAGCCTTAGATACCCAACGTGATACCTGTGATACACACCTAGAGCTGTAGGGCCCTCTACTGCTGAGGGGGTCAGGGAGGGAGAAAGGTGGAGGTGACTGTATGGAGAGGTGGTGAGGGACTGTATGGAGAGGTGAGGTGTGACTGTATGGAGAGGTGAGGTGTGACTGTATGGAGAGGTGGTGAGGGACTGTATGGAGAGGTGAGGTGTGACTGTATGGAGAGGTGATGAGGGACTGTATAGAGAGGTGATGAGGGACTGTATGGAGAGGTGGTGAGGGACTGTATGGAGAGGTGAGGTGTGACTGTATGGAGAGGTGATGAGGGACTGTATGGAGAGGTGATGAGGGACTGTATGGAGAGGTGAGGTGTGACTGTATGGAGAGGTGAGGTGTGACTGTATGGAGAGGTGGTGAGGGACTGTATGGAGAGGTGGTGAGGGACTGTATGGAGAGGTGATGAGGGACTGTATGGAGAGGTGGTGAGGGACTGTATGGAGAGGTGAGGTGTGACTGTATGGAGAGGTGGAGGTGACTGTATGGAGAGGTGATGAGGGACTGTATGGAGAGAGGTGTGACTGTATGGAGAGGTGATGAGGGACTGTATGGAGAGAGGTGTGACTGTATGGAGAGGAGAGGTGACGAGGGACTGTATGGAGAGGTGAGGTGTGACTGTATGGAGAGGTGGTGAGGGACTGTCGGTGAGGTGTGACTGTATAGAGAGGTGATGAGGGACTGTGTGGAGAGATGAGGTGTGACTGTATGGAGAGGTGATGAGGGACTGTATAGAGAGGTGGTGAGGGACTGTATGGAGAGGTGATGTGTGACTGTATGAAGAGGTGACGATGGACTGTATGGAGAGGAGAGGTGTGATTGTATGGAGAGGTGGTGAGGGACTATAGAGAGGTGGTGAGGGACTGTATGGAGAGGTGATGAGAGACTGTATAGAGAGGTGACAAGGGACTGTATGGAGAGGTGTGACTGTATGGAGAGTTGAGGTGTGACTGTATGGAGAGGTGATGTGTGACTGTATGGAGAGTTGAGGTGTGACTGTATGAAGAGGTGACGATGGACTGTATGGAGAGGTGAGGTGTAATTGTATGGAGAGGTGGTGAGGGACTGTATGGAGAGGTGACGAGGGACTGTATAGAGAGGTGGTGAGGGACTGTATGGAGAGGTGATGAGAGATTGTATGGAGAGGTGATGAGAGACTGTATAGAGAGGTGACAAGGGACTGTATGGAGAGGAGAGGTGTGACTGTATGGAGAGGTGATGAGGGACTGTATGGAGAGGAGAGGTGTGACTGTATGGAGAGATGATGAGGGACTGTATAGAGAGGTGACAAGGGACTGTATGGAGAGGTGTGACTGTATGGAGAGGTGATGAGGGACTGTATAGAGAGGTGACAAGGGACTGTATGGAGAGGTGATGAGAGACTGTATGAAGAGGTGATGATGGACTGTATGGAGAGGTGGTGAGCGACAGGTTTGACTGTATGGAGAGGTGTGATTGTTTTGAGAGGTGATAAGGGACTGTATGGAGAGGTGATAAGGGACTGTATGGAGAGGTGATGAGGGACTGTATGGAGAGGAGAGGTGTGACTGTATGGAGAGGTGATGAGGCACTGTATGGAGAGGTGAGGTGTGACTGTATGGAGAGGTGAGGTGTGACTGTATGGAGAGGTGATGAGAGACTGTATGGAGAGGTGACAATGGACTGTATGGAGAGGTGGTGAGGGACTGTAGGTAAGGTGTGACTGTATGGAGAGGTGAGGTGCGACTTTATGGAGAGGTGACGAGGGACTGTATGGAGATGTGGTGAGGGACTGTATAGAGAGGTGACGATGGACTCTGTGGAGAGATGAGGTGTGACTGTATGGAGAGGTGACGTGTGACTGTATGGAGAGGTGATGAGGGACTGTGTGCAGAGGTGGTGAGGGACTGTATGGAGAGGAGAGGTGTGACTGTATGGAGAGGAGAGGTGACGAGGGACTGTATGGAGAGGTGAGGTGTAACTGTATGGAGAGGTGATGAGGGACTGTATGGAGAGGTGATGAGGGACTGTATGGAGAGGTGAGGTGTGACTGTATGGAGAGGTGATGAGGGACTGTATGGAGAGGAGAGGTGTGACTGTATGGAGAGGTGATGAGGGACTGTATGGAAAGGAGAGGTGTGACTGTATGGAGAGGTGATGAGGGACTGTATGGAGAGGTGAGGTGTAACTGTATGGAGAGGTGATGAGGGACTGTATGGAGAGGTGATGAGGGACTGTATGGAGAGGTGAGGTGTGACTGTATGGAGAGGTGATGAGGGACTGTATGGAGAGGAGAGGTGTGACTGTATGGAGAGGTGATGAGGGACTGTATGGAAAGGAGAGGTGTGACTGTATGGAGAGGTGATGAGGGACTGTATAGAGAGGTGAGGTGTGACTGTATGGAGAGGAGAGGTGTGACTGTATGGAGAGATGAGGTGTGACTGTATGGAGAGGTGAGGTGTGACTGTATGGAGAGGTGATGAGGGACTGTATAGAGAGGTGAGGTGTGACTGTATGAGAGGTGATGAGGGACTGTATGGAGAGGTGATGAGGGACTGTATAGAGAGGTGACAAGGGACTGTATGGAGAGGTGAGGTGTGACTGTATGGAGAGGTGATGAGAGATTGTATAGAGAGGTGACAAGGGACTGTATGGAGAGGTGATGTGTGACTGTATGGAGAGGTTATGATGGACTGTATGAAGAGATGAGGTGTGATTGTATGGAGAGGTGACCTGTGACTGTATGGAGAGGTGATGAGGGACTGTGTGCAGAGGTGGTGAGGGACTGTATGGAGAGGAGAGGTGTGACTGTATGGAGAGGTGATGAGGGACTGTATGGAGAGGTAAGGTGTGACTGTATGGAGAGGTGATGAGAGATTGTATAGAGAGGTGACAAGGGACTGTATGGAGAGGTGATGTGTGACTGTATGGAGAGGTTATGATGGACTGTATGGAGAGGTGACGTGTGACTATATGGAGAGGTGGTGAGGGACTGTATGGAGAGGTGAGGTGTGACTGTATGGAGAGGAGAGGTGACGAGGGACTGTATGGAGAGGAGAGGTGTGATTGTATGGAGAGGAGAGGTGACGAGGGACTGTATGGAGAGGAGAGGTGTGACTGTATGGAGAGGAGAGGTGGGACTGTATGGAGAGGAGAGGTGATGAGGGACTGTATGGAGAGGAGAGGTGATGAGGGACTGTATGGAGAGGTGGTGAGGGACTGTTTTGGATGCCCCATGACCGCCTGGGCCCCCCAGGTACCTGATAATGGGCTCCCATCACCTGTGGTCATACTGGAGTTTATACTCCAGAACTTAGTCCACCAGTCCCCAGATAGTGGGCTGCTGCCTGTATGGCTGGATGGGGTCGGGTTGTATTGGAGACCGATGGGGACGAGACCAATAACAAGTATAAAGTTGTAGGAGTCGTATGGGGAAGATCTTCCAATCCTCAGAAATCTCAAGAGTTAAATGGGGATGGGATGGCCGATGGTGGCTGAAGGAAGGTCATTGGGGGCAGATCTTACTAATGACCCCTGAGATAGGCCTGAATAAACCACATGTATGGATCAGTATAGCAGAAGATCTGTTTGCACATTCAGACAGAATCTAGGACGTCCCCTGGGATGTGCAGTACTTCCAGCTGACAAGTGTATGTATGGTTCAGTATATTATGGTGATAGGTGGTCACATGTCCCTGCTGCCCCTCTCGCTGGAGTACGTCCGGCTGACACGTGTATGTATGGTTCAGTATATTATGGTGATAGGTGGTCACATTCCCCTGCTGTCCGCCTCGCTGGAGTACGTCTGGCTGACACGTGCATGTATGGTTGAGTATATTATGATAATGGGTGGTCACATTCCCCTGCCGCCCCTCTCGCTGGAGTACGTCCGGCTGACACGTGCATGTATGGTTCAGTATATTATGATGATGGGTGGTCACATGCCCCTGCTGCCCCTCTCGCTGGAGTACGTCCGGCTGACACGTGCATGTATGGTTGAGTATATTATGATAATGGGTGGTCACATTCCCCTGCCGCCCCTCTCGCTGGAGTACGTCCGGCTGACACGTGCATGTATGGTTCAGTATATTATGATGATGGGTGGTCACATTCCCCTGCTGCCCCTCTCGCTGGAGTACGTCCGGCTGACATGTGCATGTATGGTTCAGTATATTATGATGATGGGTGGTCACATGTCCCTGCTGCCCCTCTCGCTGGAGTACGTCCGGCTGACACGTGTATGTATGGTTCAGTATATTATGGGGATGGGTGGTCACATTCCCCTGCTGTCCGCCTCGCTGGAGTACGTCCGGCTGACACGTGTATGTATGGTTCAGTATATTATGATGATGGGTGGTCACATTCCCCTGCTGCCCCTCTCGCTGGAGTACGTCCGGCTGACACGTGCATGTATGGTTCAGTATATTATGATGATGGGTGGTCACATTCCCCTGCTGCCCCTCTCGCTGGAGTACGTCCGGCTGACACGTGCATGTATGGTTCAGTATATTATGATGATGGGTGGTCACATTCCCCTGCTGCCCCTCTCGCTGGAGTACGTCCGGCTGACACGTGCATGTATGGTTCAGTATATTATGATGATGGGTGGTCACATGTCCCTGCTGCCCCTCTCGCTGGAGTACGTCCGGCTGACACGTGCATGTATGGTTCAGTATATTATGATGATGGGTGGTCACATTCCCCTGCTGCCCCTCTCGCTGGAGTACGTCCGGCTGACACGTGCATGTATGGTTCAGTATATTATGATGATGGGTGGTCACATGTCCCTGCTGCCCCTCTCGCTGGAGTATGTCCGGCTGACATGTGTATGTATGGTTCAGTATATTATGGGGATGGGTGGTCACATTCCCCTGCTGTCCGCCTCGCTGGAGTACGTCTGGCTGACACGTGCATGTATGGTTGAGTATATTATGATAATGGGTGGTCACATTCCCCTGCCGCCCCTCTCGCTGGAGTACGTCCGGCTGACACGTGCATGTATGGTTCAGTATATTATGATGATGGGTGGTCACATGCCCCTGCTGTCTGCCTCGCTGGAGTACGTCCGGCTGACACGTGCATGTATGGTTCAGTATATTATGATGATGGGTGGTCACATTCCCCTGCTGCCCCTCTCGCTGGAGTACGTCCGGCTGACACGTGCATGTATGGTTCAGTATATTATGATGATGGGTGGTCACATTCCCCTGCTGCCCCTCTCGCTGGAGTACGTCCGGCTGACACGTGCATGTATGGTTCAGTATATTATGATGATGGGTGGTCACATGCCCCTGCTGTCCGCCTCGCTGGAGTACGTCCGGCTGACACGTGCATGTATGGTTCAGTATATTATGATGATGGGTGGTCACATTCCCATGCTGTCCGCCTCGCTGGAGTACGTCCGGCTGCCTGTGGCTGTGCGCTCCATCTTCTCTCCTGAATTCAAGGGAATGAATCATTTTCAGAAAAAGGAATAAAATCCTTTTTAAACATTTTGTCGACAACGGTAAACAGAATCCATCACGGAGATTGCGGAGGGCTCGGGAAGTTATGGCGCTTATGTGAAAATGATATTCAGCCGTGGCGGCGGGAGCCTTCGAGGGCTCGGCGTACTTTGGCGTGTTTTACGAGCCTCTGCAGCAGCGGTGAAATGAAAGCGAAGACTTCTCCGTTCTGCTTTCTGCTGCTTGATCTATAAGCGTAAACTAAAACTCTGGATCCACGCTGAATTATTCACACCGGCTGCACCGAGAGCGACTGATGCTGCAGCAGGCGGGGTGATCGGGCTCATCTCCTAGCGGAACGGACGCACCATGCCAGATTTAGGATGAATGCGGGAGGAAATATGAGCGCTACAATCTACTGTAGCTATAAGTGCATATTTGCACACCAGACCCTGTAGAAGTGAGCAGGCCGCTGTCTGGTGGTTACACAATGTCACAGATACACCCAGGTCTGTAGTAGTGAGCAGGCCGCAGCCTGGTGGTTACACAATGTCACAGATACACCCAGGTCTGTAGTAGTTAGTAGGCCGCTGTCTGGTGGTTACACAATGTCACATATACACCCAGGTCTGTAGTAGTGAGCAGGCCGCTGTCTGGTGGTTACACAATGTCACAGATACACCCAGGTCTGTAGTAGTGAGCAGGCCGCTGTCTGGTGGTTACACAATGTCACAGATACACCCAGGTCTGTAGTAGTGAGCAGGCCGCTGTCTGGTGGTTACACAATGTCACAGATACACCCAGGTCTGTAGTAGTGAGCAGGCCGCAGCCTGGTGGTTACACAATGTCACAGATACACCCAGGTCTGTAGTAGTGAGCAGGCCGCTGTCTGGTGGTTACACAATGTCACAGATACACCCAGGTCTGTAGTAGTGAGCAGGCCGCTGTCTGGTGGTTACACAATGTCACATATACACCCAGGTCTGTAGTAGTGAGCAGGCCGCTGTCTGGTGGTTACACAATGTCAGAGATACACCCAGGTCTGTAGTAGTGAGCAGGCCGCTGTCTGGCAGATACACCCAGGTCTGTAGTAGTGAGCAGGCCACTGTCTGGCAGATACACCCAGGTCTGTAGAAGTGAGCAGGCCGCTGTCTGGTGGTTACACAATGTCACATATACACCCAGGTCTGTAGTAGTGAGCAGGCCGCTGTCTGGTGGTTACACAATGTCACAGATACACCCAGGTCTGTAGTAGTGAGCAGGCCGCTGTCTGGTGGTTACACAATGTCACAGATACACCCAGGTCTGTAGTAGTGAGCAGGCTGCTGTCTGGTGGTTACACAATGTCACATATACACCCAGGCAGGGCCGTTTCTGCCATGAGGCGGAATGAGTATTCCGCCTCAGGCGGCAGATTCTGCGCCCCTGCAGGGGGCGGCAGACAGCAGCCCTGCAGCCGCTCACCTGTCCTGCCGCAGCTGTCCCGTCGCCAACGCTCACCGCTGTCTTCCCGGCCCTGCAGCCGCTCACCTGTCCTGCCGCAACTGTCCCGTCGCCAACGCTCACCACTGTCCCGCGCCGTCAGCCAGCAGCTGTCATCGCCCTCCAACGAGTCATGAGTGCCCGGGGTCAGTGGGGGCATCACGGCCCCTGCTGACCCCGGGCACTCACGACTCGCTGAAGGGCGATGACAGCTGCTGGCTGACGGCGCGGGAGCTTGGAAGGGAACAGCGGTGAGCGTTGGAGGCAGGACAACCCAGGACAGGTGAGCGGCTGCAGGGCCGGGAAGACAGCGGTGAGCGTTGGCGGCGATGACAGCTGCTGACTGACGGCGCGGGACAGCGGTGAGCGTTGGCGGCGGGACCGGACGGTTGCTGCAGGACAGGTGAGTGGCTGCAGAGCCGGCCGGGGAGGGGGGGGTTGTGCAGGCGCGGGTGATTCAGTTACGGCGGGGGGGGGGGGTTGTTGCTAGTGAGGGGGCGGCCTCCTGAGGTTTGCCTCAGGCGGCAGAGACCCCAGAATCGGCCCTGCACCCAGGTCTGTAGTAGTGAGCAGGCCGCTGTCTGGTGGTTACACAATGTCACAGATACACCCAGGTCTGTAGTAGTGAGCAGGCTGCTGTCTGGTGGTTACACAATGTCACATATACACCCAGGTCTGTAGTAGTGAGCAGGCCGCTGTCTGGTGGTTACACAATGTCACAGATACACCCAGGTCTGTAGTAGTGAGCAGGCTGCTGTCTGGTGGTTACACAATGTCACATATACACCCAGGTCTGTAGTAGTGAGCAGGCCGCTGTCTGGTGGTTACACAATGTCACATATACACCCAGGTCTGTAGTAGTGAGCAGGCTGCTGTCTGGTGGTTACACAATGTCACATATACACCCAGGTCTGTAGTAGTGAGCAGGCCGCTGTCTGGTGGTTACACAATGTCACAGATACACCCAGGTCTGTAGTAGTGAGCAGGCCGCTGTCTGGTGGTTACACAATGTCACAGATACAACCAGGTCTGTAGTAGTGAGTAGGCCGCTGTCTAGTGGTTACACAATGTCACATATACACCCAGGTCTGTAGTAGTGAGCAGGCCGCTGACTGGTGGTTACACAATGTCACATATACACCCAGGTCTGTAGTAGTGAGCAGGCCGCTGTCTGGTGGTTACACAATGTCACAGATACACCCAGGTCTGTAGTAGTGAGCAGGCTGCTGTCTGGTGGTTACACAATGTCACATATACACCCAGGTCTGTAGTAGTGAGCAGGCCGCTGTCTGGTGGTTACACAATGTCACAGATACACCCAGGTCTGTAGTAGTGAGCAGGCCGCTGTCTGGTGGTTACACAATGTCACAGATACACCCAGGTCTGTAGTAGTGAGTAGGCCGCAGCCTGGTGGTTACACAATGTCACATATACACCCAGGTCTGTAGTAGTGAGCAGGCCGCTGTCTGGTGGTTACACAATGTCACATGAACAAGGTTAAAGTAGCAGTTCAGAAAATTAACCCCCCCCCCCTTACCGCTGCGCGATGGGGCATATACTCACCACAGGTGATAGGTGTCCCATGGTGAGGCTCTGTTCCGGTCCTGCGGCGCTGTTCAAATTTCCTGTGATTGAAGGCCAGAAGTCACAGGAGCGAGTGATGTAAGCATACGCCGGATTTGAATGGCACCGCGGGACCGGAATGAAGCCGTGCCGCGGGACACTTGCTTGTGTATAGTATATGGTGCGTGTATGGGACATGGTTTGTGTATGGTATATGGTGCGTGTATGGGACATGGTTTGTGTATGGTATATGGTTTGTGTATGGTATATGGTTCGTGTATGGTATATGGTTTCTGTAAGGGACATGGTTCGTGTATGGTATATGGTTTGTGTATGGTATATGGTTCGTGTATGGTATATGGTTTCTGTATGGGACATGGTTCGTGTATGGTATATGGTTTGTGTATGGTATATGGTTCCTGTATGGTACATGGTTCGTGTATGGTACATGGTTTGTGTATGGTATATTGTTAGTGTATGGTATATGGTTAGTGTATGGTATATGGTTAGTGTATGGTATATGGTTTGTGTATGGTATATGGTTAGTGTATGGGACATGGTTCGTATATGGTATATGGTTCCTGTATGGTATATGGTTAGTATATGGTATATGGTTCATATATGGTACATGGTTTGTTTATGGGACATGGTTCGTATATGGTATATGGTTCCTGTATGGTATATGGTTCGTATATGTTACGTGGTTCCTGTATGGTATATGGTCGTATATGGTATATGGTTCATGTATGGTATATGGTTTGTGTATGGGACATGGTTCATATATGGTATATGGTTCGTATATGGTACATGGTTCGTGTATGGTATATGGTTTGTGTATGCTATATGGTTCCTTTATGGTATATGGTTCGTATATGATATATGGTTTGTGTATGGTATATGGTTCCTGTATGGTACATGGTTTGTGTATGGTATATGGTTCCTGTATGGTACATGGTTTGTGTATGGTATATGGTTTCTGTATGGTATATGGTTTGTGTATGGTATATGGTTTGTGTATGGTATATGGTTCGTGTATGGTATATGGTTCGTATATGGTATATGGTTCCTGTATGGTATATGGTTCGTATATGGTATATGGTTTGTGTATGGTATATGGTTCGTATATGGTATATGGTTTGTGTATGGTATATGGTTTTTGTATGGTATATGGTTCCTTTATGGTATATGGTTCGTATATGGTATATGGTTTGTGTATGGTATATGGTTTGTGTATGGTATATGGTTCCTGTATGGTACATGGTTCGTATATGATATATGGTTTGTGTATGGTATATGGTTCCTGTATGGTACATGGTTTGTGTATGGTATATGGTTCCTGTATGGTACATGGTTTGTGTATGGTATATGGTTTGTGTATGGTATATGGTTCGTATATGGTATATGGTTTGTGTATGGTATATGGTTCCTGTATGGTATATGGTTTGTGTATGGTATATGGTTCCTGTATGGTATATGGTTTGTGTATGGTATATGGTTTGTGTATGGTATATGGTTTGTGTATGGTATATGGTTTGTGTATGGTATATGGTTCCTGTATGGTATATGGTTTGTGTATGGTATATGGTTCCTGTATGGTATATGGTTCGTATATGGTATATGGTTTGTGTATGGTATATGGTTTGTGTATGGTATATGGTTCCTGTATGGTATATGGTTTGTGTATGGTATATGGTTCCTGTATGGTATATGGTTTGTGTATGGTATATGGTTTGTGTATGGTATATGGTTTGTGTATGGTATATGGTTTGTGTATGGTATACGGTTCCTGTATGGTATATGGTTTGTGTATGGTATATGGTTCCTGTATGGTATATGGTTCGTATATGGTATATGGTTTGTGTATGGTATATGGTTTGTGTATGGTATATGGTTTGTGTATGGTATATGGTTCCTGTATGGTACATGGTTTGTGTATGGTATATGGTTCCTGTATGGTATATGGTTTGTGTATGGTATATGGTTTGTGTATGGTATATGGTTTGTGTATGGTATATGGTTTGTGTATGGTATACGGTTCCTGTATGGTATATGGTTTGTGTATGGTATATGGTTCCTGTATGGTATATGGTTCGTATATGGTATATGGTTTGTGTATGGTATATGGTTTGTGTATGGTATATGGTTTGTGTATGGTATATGGTTCCTGTATGGTATATGGTTCCTGTATGGTACATGGTTTGTGTATGGTATATGGTTTGTGTATGGTATATGGTTTGTGTATGGTATATGGTTCGTATATGGTACATGGTATATCGCGATACATTCAATGCGCTATTATAACACCTCTGTCACATAGTTTTGTAATAATTCACTCTTGAGCAGGTGTAGATTTCTGTCATGACGTGCGCTGGCTAACAGGTGTCTTTCATGGTAAATCCGGGATGAGGCCACACCTCCTTTCCGCCTTGCCGCCTCCCCTGGCCGCCCATCAGGCGAATGGTGTACGCAACGGAGAAGGTAAGAACCTGTGGCTTCTCTGCGATGTACGCAATAATGATAAAAGACTGGACATAGTCTACACCAGCGATGACATTTAGTCCATATTGCATATACAAAGTGAATATAAATAAAAGCATACAAAAAAAGTCAATAGTAGACAACAGACGGTCCATGTAAGTGAATGGGCCCAGCACAAGTACACCACAGTATACAGCGAACCTAGAGGCCAAACCTGAGGAGAACTTCGCTGAAGAGTAAAGTTACACTAGACAGTCTAAAACTGCAGCGGATTAAAGTAACACAAGGAATGAACGCTGGTGTTTTTGGTGCGTCTGAGGTTCGGTTCATTCGAGGAGCCTGAAGACATCATTGTCTGTAGGATGACGGCGCAGAGTCACCCGCTGTCCTCCAGTTTCTTAAATTTACAGCCCTGAAATATCATAATGGAATAAAAAAGGTCAATTTATAAAATGTTATGACGTGACATTAATAAAATACAGGAGTCGTCTCCACTGCAGGAAGTCTCTTAATCCACGGCTCGCGCTGTAATAGATCAGTGTTATGGGAGGATTCCAGAAACATTCATGATCATTTTGATGTCCACGATTGGGAATGACCTACGCCTGGTAATTGTTATAACAATATTCTGACAGGTGGTTGTACAGTAAGAGACCTTGGGGCTTAATAACTGCAGCTCTTAGTCCATTATCACCATGGAGCCACAGAGATCTGGATCCATCTGACCGGCCATGTTTCTCTATAGAGATCTGGATCCATCTGACCGGCCATGTTTCTCTATAGAGATCTGGATCCATCTGACCGGCCATGTTTCTCTATAGAGATCTGGATCCATCTGACCGGCCATGTTTCTCCACAGAGATCTGGATCCATGTGACCGGCCATGTTTCTCTATAGAGATCTGGATCCATCTGACCGGGCATGTTTCTCTATAGAGACCTGGATCCATCTGACCGCCCATGTTTCTCCACAGAGACCTGGATCCATCTGACCGGCCATGTTTCTCTATAGAGATCTGGATCCATCTGACCGGCCATGTTTCTCTATAGAGATCTGGATCCATCTGACCGGCCATGTTTCTCTATAGAGATCTGGATCCATCTGACCGGCCATGTTTCTCTATAGAGATCTGGATACATCTGACCGGCCATATTTCTCCACAGAGATCTGGATCCATCTGACCGGCCATGTTTCTCTATAGAGATCTGGATCCATCTGACCGGCCATGTTTCTCTATAGAGATCTGGATCCATCTGACCGGCCATGTTTCTCTATAGAGATCTGGATCCATCTGACCGGCCATGTTTCTCTATAGAGATCTGGATCCATCTGACCGGCCATGTTTCTCTATAGAGATCTAGATCCATCTGACCGGCCATGTTTCTCCACAGAGACCTGGATCCATCTGACCGGCCATGTTTCTCTATAGAGATCTGGATCCATCTGACCGGCCATGTTTCTCTATAGAGACCTGGATCCATCTGACCGGCCATGTTTCTCTATAGAGATCTGGATCCATCTGACCGGCCATGTTTCTCTATAGAGATCTGGATCCATCTGACCGGCCATGTTTCTCTATAGAGATCTGGATCCATCTGACCGGCCATGTTTCTCTATAGAGATCTGGATCCATCTGACCGGCCATGTTTCTCTATAGAGATCTAGATCCATCTGACCGGCCATGTTTCTCCACAGAGACCTGGATCCATCTGACCGGCCATGTTTCTCTATAGAGATCTGGATCCATCTGACCGGCCATGTTTCTCTATAGAGACCTGGATCCATCTGACCGGCCATGTTTCCTCACAGAGATCTGGATCCATCTGACCGACCATGTTTCTTTATAGAGATCTGGATCCATCTGACCGGCCATGTTTCTCCACAGAGATCTGGATCCATGTGACCGGCCATGTTTCTCTATAGAGATCTGGATCCATCTGACCGGGCATGTTTCTCTATAGAGACCTGGATCCATCTGACCGCCCATGTTTCTCCACAGAGACCTGGATCCATCTGACCGGCCATGTTTCTCTATAGAGATCTGGATCCATCTGACCGGCCATGTTTCTCTATAGAGATCTGGATCCATCTGACCGGCCATGTTTCTCTATAGAGATCTGGATCCATCTGACCGGCCATGTTTCTCTATAGAGATCTGGATACATCTGACCGGCCATATTTCTCCACAGAGATCTGGATCCATCTGACCGGCCATGTTTCTCTATAGAGATCTGGATCCATCTGACCGGCCATGTTTCTCTATAGAGATCTGGATCCATCTGACCGGCCATGTTTCTCTATAGAGATCTGGATCCATCTGACCGGCCATGTTTCTCTATAGAGATCTGGATCCATCTGACCGGCCATGTTTCTCTATAGAGATCTAGATCCATCTGACCGGCCATGTTTCTCCACAGAGACCTGGATCCATCTGACCGGCCATGTTTCTCTATAGAGATCTGGATCCATCTGACCGGCCATGTTTCTCTATAGAGACCTGGATCCATCTGACCGGCCATGTTTCCTCACAGAGATCTGGATCCATCTGACCGACCATGTTTCTTTATAGAGATCTGGATCCATCTGACCGGCCATGTTTCTCTATTGAGATCTGGATCCATCTGACCGACCATGTTTCTCCACAGAGATCTGGATCCACTGCTGTAATCACTGCTGGTTGGGGGTCACAGGGCAGGGTCCGGTCGGGCATTGATGGTTGAGGTCACAGGGCAGGGTTCGGACGGGCATTGCTGGTTGGGGGTCACAGGGCAGGGTCCGGACGGGCATTGCTGGTTGGGGTCACAGGGCAGGGTCCGGACGGGCATTGCTGGTTGGGGTCACAGGGCAGGGTCCGGATGGGCATTGCTGGTTGGGGTCACAGGGCAGGGTCCGGATGGGCATTGCTGGTTGGGGTCACAGGGCAGAGTCCGGCTGGGCACAGGGTACTGCTGTTAACTGGCTGCCCAAAAAAAAACCCAAAAGTGATAAGAAGCACAAAATGAATAATGTGTTCTGCTTCTCTCTGGGGGCCGACGTCTGAAAAACAAGAAACTTAATGGAGAGCAGTAATGGAAATCCTCCGAGATTTGCATATAAAATATTGAACTGGAGAACATTACCAAGAAAGGCAGCAGATCCCGGATGCCTCATGAATAAGTGATGGCGGCTAACACAGGAGTTTGTCTGCCACAAACCCTCTCAGCACAGAGAGGAGGAGGCCAGGAGGGAGCACAGCGACGGAGACGGCCACTATACACGGCTCCTGCCCCTTCTGGAGTTATCGCCATCTTACTCCACATTCTCATGTTCTGTAGATTTGGTCCATCCACCTGCACAAGAGTTACATCATAATGGATGATGATGCCGAGGGTTCGGAGGTCCGGTCCGCAGCACACTGTCTGTGCACCAGCGTGTGAATGGAGTCTTATCGCCCAATATTAGGAGTAAGCCAGTTTCTTGTGCAGCGCCTTCTTCATAGCTATAAAGCCTTACAGTGTTTCTTAAAGGGGGAGTTCACCAAAAATGTTTTTATTTTAAATCATCGGGTGCCAAAAAATTTTAATTTACTTAAAAAAATCTCCAGTCTTCCAGTGCTTATCAGCTGTTGTATGTCCTGCAGGAAGTGGTGTATTCTCTCCAGTCTGACACAGTGCTCTCTGCTGCCACCTCTGTCCATGTCAGGAACTGTCCAGAGCAGCAGCAAATCCCCATAGAAAACCTCTCCTGCTCCGGACAGTTCCTGACATGGACAGAGGTGGCAGCAGAGAGCACTGTGTCAGACTGGAGAGAATACACCACTTCCTGCAGGACATACAGCAGCTGATAAGTACTAGATGACTTATTGTACAACACTTACACAGCCATTATTACAGGGATTGTCCTGTAATAGAGAAACATGTCTGTTTTTTCCTTGAACAGTAGCGCCACACTGGTTGGATGTGGAATTTGCAGTTCAACCCCATTCACTTCAATGGAGTTGATCTGTAATCCAGTACAAATACTATGAGCAGGGACCCAGTAACCCATGTTGGATTATATCCTTGTTGCAGGATGAGCCCCTATGCTAGTATCAGGTTATTGATATAATGATACAAGACACCTATAGACGGTAGCCGTATATCATAGTGAAGCATTGCAGGCAGGGCCCCACTTTAAGCTGCCTCCATCCTGCCTGGGCGGAGCAGCACATTCCCTGCATCCTGTCACCACTGAACGGAAATCCCATGCAGAATAGTAATTGCTTTTGTTTTATAGTCGCCATTGTCTTCCTCTTTACTGACCTGTTTTTATGGCTCCGTCCGATGAATTGCTGCGCGGCTGATACCAGGCGGCGGGTTATAGAGCAGCCAGCCGCCACACGTCCTCGCCGAGCGCCATTCTCTCCATAATCTCATCCAATAAATTCTGGGGGTATACTGTGTAATTACATGTACCGCTCCGTAATCAGCCAGGTCTGTGTTCTGCGCCTCAAGAAGTGGCTTTTATTGTAGCTTCAATTAGCGGGAATGAAGGACGGCCGCGCACGTCCCGCCACACAATTAGGTCTGATTACTGTAATTACGCTGGCGCTGAATGCTACATATTGTGATATAAGGTAATTGCATGCAAATCACCCACACAAAGCATTAGGGCCAGCTCCATTATACCAGCCAGTCTCTAATATCTGTAGAATAGAGAAGGACGGTAATGCCTGAGCCGTACCGAGCTGAGAAGAAAAAAACGATAAAAAACGGCGCAAATCCTCCATCCAGCGTATCACCGGACGCGGCTCCATTATACCAGCCAGTCTCTAATATCTGCAGAATAGAGAAGGAAGGTAATGCCTGAGCCGTACCGATCTGAGAAGAAAAAAACGATAAAAAACGGCGCAAATCCTCCATCCAGCGTATCACCGGACGCGGCTCCATTATACCAGCCAGTCTCTAATATCTGTAGAATAGAGAAGGACGGTAATGCCTGAGCCGTACCGAGCTGAGAAGAAAAAAAAAACGGGATCGAAACCGGTGCAAACCTTCCATCCGGCATATTACAGGACGCGGCTCCATTATACCAGCCAGTCTCTAATATCTGCAGAATAGAGAAGGACGGTAATGCCTGAGCCGTACCTAGCTGAGAAGAAAAAAACGATAAAAACCGGCGCAAATCCTCCATCCATCGTATCACCGGACGCGGCTCCATTATACCAGCCAGTCTCTAATATCTGTAGAATAGAGAAGGACGGTAATGCCTGAGCCGTACCTAGCTGAGAAGAAAAAAACGATAAAAAACGGCGCAAATCCTCCATCCAGCGTATCACCGGACGCAGCTCCATTATACCAGCCAGTCTCTAATATCTGTAGAATAGAGAAGGACGGTAATGCCTGAGCCGTACCGAGCTGAGAAGAAAAAAAAACGGGATCGAAACCGGTGCAAACCTTCCATCCGGCGTATTACAGGACGCGGCTCCATTATACCAGCCAGTCTCTAATATCTGCAGAATAGAGAAGGAAGGTAATGCCTGAGCCGTACCGAGCTGAGAACAAGAAAACCGGGATCAAAACCGGCGCAAATCCTCCATCCAGCGTATCACCGGACGCGGCTCCATTATACCAGCCAGTCTCTAATATCTGTAGAATAGAGAAGGACGGTAATGCCTGAGCCGTACCGAGCTGAGAAGAAAAAAACGATAAAAACCGGCGCAAATCCTCCATCTGGCGTATCACCGGACGCGGCTCCATTATACCAGCCAGTCTCTAATATCTGTAGAATAGAGAAGGACGGTAATGCCTGAGCCGTACCGAGCTGAGAAGAAAAAAAACAATAAAAACCGGCGCAAATCCTCCATCCAGCGTATCACCGGACGCGGCTCCATTATACCAGCCAGTCTCTAATATCTGTAGAATAGAGAAGGACGGTAATGCCTGAGCCGTACCGAGCTGAGAAGAAAAAAAAACGGTATAGAAACCGGTGCAAACCTTCCATCCGGCGTATTACAGGACGCGGCTCCATTATACCAGCCAGTCTCTAATATCTGTAGAATAGAGAAGGACGGTAATGCCTGAGCCGTACCGAGCTGAGAAGAAAAAAACGATAAAAACCGGCGCAAATCCTCCATCCAGCGTATCACCGGACGCGGCTCCATTATACCAGCCAGTCTCTAATATCTGCAGAATAGAGAAGGACGGTAATGCCTGAGCCGTACCGAGCTGAGAAGAAAAAAACGATAAAAACCGGCGCAAATCCTCCATCCAGCGTATCACCGGACACGGCTCCATTATACCAGCCAGTCTCTAATATCTGTAGAATAGAGAAGGAAGGTAATGCCTGAGCCGTACCGAGCTGAGAAGAAAAAAACGATAAAAAACGGCGCAAATCCTCCATCCAGCGTATCACCGGACGCGGCTCCATTATACCAGCCAGTCTCTAATATCTGTAGAATAGAGAAGGACGGTAATGCCTGAGCCGTACCGAGCTGAGAAGAAAAAAACGATAAAAAACGGCGCAAATCCTCCATCCAGCGTATCACCGGACGCGGCTCCATTATACCAGCCAGTCTCTAATATCTGTAGAATAGAGAAGGACGGTAATGCCTGAGCCGTACCGAGCTGAGAAGAAAAAAAAACGGTATAGAAACCGGTGCAAACCTTCCATCCAGCATATCACCGGACGCGGCTCCATTATACCAGCCAGTCTCTAATATCTGCAGAATAGAGAAGGACGGTAATGCCTGAGCCGTACCGAGCTGAGAAGAAAAAAACGATAAAAACCGGCGCAAATCCTCCATCCAGCGTATCACCGGACACGGCTCCATTATACCAGCCAGTCTCTAATATCTGTAGAATAGAGAAGGAAGGTAATGACTGAGCCGTACCGAGCTGAGAACAACAAAACCGGGATTAAAACCGGTGCAAATCCTCCATCCGGCGTATTACTGGATGTGGCTCTGGATGTAAGACACATCACAAGCAATGCAAGAGGACCTGTCTAAAACAGCACAATGCACGCCAATGGCCTCCACCCACCTGGGCTACAGCTATAGCAGTCCTGAGCATCAGCACTAAGATAGCCCCAGGACTTACAGCAGGGCTGAACATTGTAACCACCAGAGGGGCCCCAGAAAAACATACAAAACACATCACAACAATGGTAGGTAACAAGAGCAAGAATAGTAACTCACTATTAGGAGAGAACAATGAGGAATGGAAGATAAAAGAAATAATAGTGAATAAAACAACTATAAAAACCCACGTAGCAAGCAATCCCTAGTCATTCCCTAGATCTGTCCCTGAACCCTAACACTAAACCCTGCTGTCCCTACATATGTCCCTATGCTAACCCTGAATTACAAACTAACCCCAACAGAATAACAAGCAGGCACCAAAATGTAAAGACAACCAAAAGACAAGACAAGCAAAATGAAGAATCGGGAACTAACAAAGCTAGAATAAAGGACTAGAGCAACATAGGGAATACTCACAACACACTATAATCTGTATTGCAATTGAAAACTATATGGAGACACGGCACTGCCTCACCACCAACAGAGGAAAACAACCGGATCTAGCTCACCTGGACGCAATACTCGGATCCACGGTGCTCAGCAACCAACAAAATAAAGTCCTTGAAATGGCAATATTGAAGTAGAAAGTAGTGCGGCACTCGTTTGCCATCCAAAATTGTTATTTATTCAGCCATACAATAAAGAGATGGTGCACAGAGAGGCGACGATCGTTTCACGCACAAACGCGCTTGTCATAGCCTATACGTCATATCCTTCACCTGGTCTTTTAACAGAAACCTCTTAAAGATACATACACCCAAAAACAGGAAAACCATATGTGAAGACTAAAACCTATATACAAAATCATGCAAATATGATTGCAAATCTCTAGGAAAGCATTACAGTAAATAGAATCATTCAATAATATTATTATGCAACTATATTTAGATCAGATCGTTCATTTAAGCCTAGTGGACCCAAGGCTTCTGTCTTTAGAATCAGTTCCATTTCTTTTCGTAACAACAAATTGTGTTGGTCACCTGCGTGTCCTGATGGTACAACTCTATACAGCCCCATAAATTTCATTTGTGATGTGTCACCTGAGTGTTCTGTTCTCATATGATTTATAAGACGTGGGCGACCCTTGCCTGTTCTGACCGATCTTTGATGCTCCACAAATCTTTTGCACATGGGTCTAATCGTTTTCCCGATATAGAAAAAAACACAACCACATATTATTGCATATACTGCATAGGGTGTTCTACATGTGATAAAACCTTTTACTTTGATTTCTGAACCCCCTAAACGTTCCCATTTCACATTATGTAGATAAGCACAATAATTGCAATGTCCGCATTTGGGATTCCCTGACAAAGGTTCTTTACTGAGCCAGTTCACACTGTGCGTTTTTTCTTTCTCTTTTCGTCCCCGAACTAACTGATCACGTAGATTCGTGCACCTGTTAAACGTTACCAAGGGTCGCCCTTGTGTGAACTGGTTCAATATATCATCTTTCTGCAGAATATGCCAGTTTTTGTTTAACCCTTAGACGACCCAGGGCGTATAGTTACGCCATGGAAGTCTGACGACCAGACGACCTAGAGCGTAACTGTACGTCCTGGGTGGTTCTCCCGCTATGAAGCGTGCTCCGGAGCGGAGCGCTCTTCGTAGCAGGTGGGGGCCGGCTGCAATCAGCAGCCGGGACCTCACCGGTAATGACACGCTGCAGCGATCGCGGCGTTTAAGTGTAAGTGACAGGGGGAGTCCCCTGTCACTTACCGATCGGGACCCCCGCAGTGTAACTGCGGGGGTCCCGATTGGTAAAACGGACCGCCGGAGGTCTCTCACCTCCCTCCGTGCGGTCCGATCGGCGATCTGCTGCACTAAGCCTGCACAGGCAGGCTCAATGAGCAGATCGCCGATAACACTGATCAATGCCAGGCCTATGGCATAGCAATGATCAGTGTCTGCAATCAAACTAGTGTATGTAAAAGTCCCCCAAAGGGACTTCAAATGTGTAAAAAAAGTTAAAAACACTAACACACGACCCCAAAACCCCTCCCCCAATAAAAGTTGAAATCGCCCCCCTTTCCCATTATATAAATAAAACATATAAAAATAAATAAACAAATAAACATATAATATACCGTAGCGTGCGTAATTGTCCAATCTATAAAAATATTACAAGCGTCATTGCAAACGGTAAACGGCGTACACGAAAAGAGGGAAAAAGCGCGCGGATTACCGATTTAATGTTACATTATATATAAAAAAAAATAATAAAAAGTGATCAAAACGTTCGATCTTCACAAATATGGTATTAATAAAAACTAGAGATCATGGCGGAAAAAATGACACGCTAGGTGAAAAAATAAAACCGTTATGAGCGTCACAATAGGCCCATTTTATTTATAATTAATTGCCAAAAAAAAGGATTTCATTTAAAGAAAATATATATAACATTAGAGAATCTGTGTAACCTGCATATGGTTGTGTTCAGACCTATAGAGTAATGGTATCATGTCGCTGTTACCATATAGTGCATTACGTAGACACAGGAACCCCCCAAACGTCACCATATTGCATTCTTTCTTACGATTTCACCAATTTATATCATCATACATAATATATTTGGGATTCCGTCATACATGTTATGGTAAAATGAAAGACAGTACAACTATTCCTGTAACAAACAAGCACTTACATGGCCGTGTAGATAGAAAACTGAAAGTGCTGGAGCTCTTAGAAGGGGCGGAGGGAAAAACGGAAACACAAAGATCTAAATTTGCGCGGTCCACTGGGTCATTTTGGGCCTGGTCCTCAAAGGGTTAAAGCTGTTCGCACTATTTGGTTCATAGGGCTGTTTAAAACTAAACACACATCTACGAGATTTTTTATTCCTTGATGACTTCCTGATAAGTTGGTGTCTAGTAAGGTTTCTTGCTTTTATAAGGGCCCTATTCACACAACCTGGAGGGTAGCCCCTGGCAGTTAGTCTATCTGTGTTGTTAATTCTTCTGATGCGGACAAATTGCCCGTACGGTACCGCATCCTTGACGTGTCTAGGGTGGTAGCTATGGTATGGCAGCAATGAATTAGTAGCTGTAGGCTTTCTATAGCTGCTGATACGAAGGGAATTATCCACCTCCTCTAGACCGACGTCAAGGAATTCCAATTTCTGACCTCCAAATACATGAGTGAAATGCATATTGTGAGAGTTGTTATTCATATATTCTAGAAATTGTAAAAAACTAAATTCATCACCTGACCAGACTATCAAAATATCGTCTATATATCTAAAAAAAAGAGATATATAGGCTGCAGAGGGGTTGTTCACATTGAAAACCTTTTCATCTTCCAATTCCACCGAAAAAATGTTGGAGCTACCGGAGTTCCCATCGCTGCTCCAGCCCGCTGGCAGCGAACTGGAATGCGTTATGGGATAAAACAAACTGAAGTAAATCTGAAATATAGTCTACAAAAACCGCATCATGTGAACCCGCTTTGAGCAATCGATGTCAAACTGCCTGCACATCCGCATCCTGAGGGATTCTGGTGTACAGGCTCTCGGGTCCCAGGGAAACATCTCCAAGATATTCAGCAATTCCTTCGTATCCTTCAGGAATAGTAGAGAGGAGTGGGCGGAGCACCCAATCTAAATATTTGGAAATAGGTTCTGTAACAGAATTCCGTCCTGCTACGATCGGTCGCCCTGGTGGGCGATCAATCGATTTATGCACTTTTGGGATCCACACTATAATCTGCACAGCGCTGCACAAGTCAGGGACTCATAAAGAGACGCTAACCAATGGGATCCCCACTCTACACTTTGCAGTGCTGATCCAGAGCAATAGATCAGCTGTGAAGCAGATGCATGGTAACTGCCCCAAACAAACTAATAGACAGGAGCCGGGCAGAAACATGTCTGAGGTTATGCTGTTAGGGGAAGTGACAGCTTATTGCTTGGTGGAGCGGACTACAGAGGACCGCTGTGGAGGTCTTCGGTACTATAATGAGAAGACCCCAAGAGAAGATAGGACTACCAGGAGGAGGAATGGGGAAGATGCAGCAAAGCAGTCACTCATAGCAACCAATCAGAGCCCAGCTTTCATTTGACAGAGGCAATTTTAACACTAGAAGCTGGAATCTGATTGGTTGGTATAGTAACCACTCCTCTACACAATTATTAATACAGGGACCACCACCCTTACTATTACAAGGACCACTATTACTATTCATATGGATGGTGACTCCTTCTTAATGGCTTCTGAATACTAATCCTTGAGGTTCTCCTCCTAATAGACTGGACCATCGTCATCATGTACAAGTCAATATGAGGTAGACCCCCCAATCGATGATCGCGAAGAGCGAGACATGTTACACCTGTCACCGAGGAGCGATTAACACAACAATATTCTGGAGAGAACGCAGCCAAGTGGGAAGCGAACGTAAACTCAATAGACCCATTGATCAAGTAAGTTGTTGGTTAATACAGAGGCCGGGAGTGGAGGAGCCATCAATAAGAGATGTCAGGAGAGACAGCGGCCTCCATTATTACCGCTTCTCGCTCTCCATTCCTCACTTCACAATAAATTTTCCAGCCAAATTCAATTACATTGGCTTCTTTCCCAGCACAACAATTGTGGGATTTTTGCCGAGATCTATTAGTTGGTAATTATGGCTGACATTTCCGTGACTCGCGCTCTGGATATCGCCCCTCCACGTGTTCCACATTATTTTACTTATCCAGGGAATTTCCTATTGTTTTTTAATGGAGTCGAGCAAATGAACCTGGTTGTTTCTTTCTCTGCCATCATCTGGTCCCGAAGGAATTGTTATAAGTGAGGGAACGTAACAACCAGTGCGCGCCGCGAATACCGACATAAGAGGCGGCACACGTGATGGCAAATTGTCAACTATAACAACAACACCACGATGTAACACAAGAGATGTGCCGGACCACTGGAAGACCTGACATGTGACCGCTCACCCAGAAGGCATGAAACGTGACCACACACCCAGAAGACATGATACATGACCACACACCCAGAAGACATGATACCTGACCACACACCCAGAAGACATGATACATGACCGCACACCCAGAAGACATGATACATGACCGCACACCCAGAAGACATGAAACATGACCACACAGCTTGAAGACACGATACCTGACCGCACACCCAGAAGACATGATACATGACCGCACGCCCAGAAGACATGATACATGACCACACACCCAGAAGACATAATACATGACCACACACCTGGAAGACATGATACATGACCACACACCCAGAAGACATGAAACATGACCACACAGCTTGAAGACACGATACCTGACCGCACACCCAGAAGACATGATACATGACCGCACACCCAGAAGACATGATACATGACCACACACCCAGAAGACATAATACATGACCACACACCTGGAAGACATGATACATGACCACACACCCAGAAGACATGAAACATGACCACACAGCTTGAAGACACGATACCTGACCGCACACCCAGAAGACATGATACATGACCGCACGCCCAGAAGACATGATACATGACCACACACCCAGAAGACATGATACATGACCACACACCCGGAAGACATGATACATGACCACACACCTAGAAGACATGAAACGTGACCGCACACCCAGAAGACATGATACATGACCACACACCCAGAAGACCTGATACGTGACCACACACCCGGAAGACATGATACATAACCGCACACCCGGAAGACATGATACATGACCACACACCCAGAAGACATGATACATGACCACACACCCGGAAGACATGATACGTGACCAGACACCCAGAAGACAAGATACATGACTGCACACCCGGAAGACATGATACATGACCACACACCCAGAAGAAATGATACGTGACCACACACCCAGAAGACATGATACGTGACCACACACCCAGAAGACATGATACCTGACCGCACACCCAGAAGACATGATACCTGACCGCACACCCAGAAGACATGATACATGACCACACACCCAGAAGACATGATACATGACCACACACCCAGAAGACATGATACGTGACCACACACCCAGAAGATATGATACATGACCACACCCTCAGAAGACATGATACATGACCACACACCCAGAAGACATGATACATGACCGCACACCCGGAAGATATGATA